>APFE030046211.1:190344-254485 GCA_000404065.3 Pinus taeda | reverse complement strand
TTCTCAAAGCCCTAAGAATACTTTAAAGATATAAATTTTTGTGTTCTGTGCATCTTGGGAAAGGGTGTTAGTGATGAGTGATGTACAAATGAGAACAAGGGAATTAGTCATGCTCCAGAGTGCTGCTCTTCCTGTGGATGTTTCAGCAACTTTGATTGTGAGAGAGAAACCATTTCTGCAACCCCATCTACCTACCCAACTAGTTCTCCTAGCATTTTTTGTTCCTTCCTGGAGGGTGCACTTGGACTTGCAAACCCTTTGAATGCCTTTTCTTTTCATTGGCTTTTTTGCTCATTCTCTATCTAATGCAACCCTTATTCCTACCAAGGTCCCAGATTAAGCAGTTGGGAACCTTAAGCTTCTCTACCTAGCTATTGATCTGCCAAGATTAAACAGTTTGGACAGATATCATTCTCTATTCTACAACATGGAAATTGAAACATGGCATGATCCAGGTTAGATTGTTGGACCACCCATCAAAATTGAGTTCTTATCAAAACTGATACAGACATTGCCTTCTCAGGGAAATATGAGATCTTTGCCTTTGTCAAAGCAGAGCATATTTGGACCTTTGATATCCAATCATGAAATATGAAACCTATTGGTATAGGTATCCAACAGTCCCTCACCACCAAAATGGTTGAACTTAAACATAGGACAAGCAAGACCACCATGAGCAGAGAGCCCCCCAGGTACCCGTCTAGGAGGAATGAAACTTCATTAGGGAATTTTGAGGCTAAAATGGGTCTCCTAGGGAAATTATAAAATAATAGTGTAAATTATAATAAAATTAGATTAGATTAGATCATCAAATTTTAGAGGGAAAAATAAAAAACTATTTTTTCAACTAGTATTTGAAACTTATCTCCCTATGGGTTTACTCACATTTCAAGCGGGAACACTCGTTGGATGCATAATTTGATTCCTAAGCCAAGGAGTACCCATATTACATACTTTTGATAGACCTCGCTACACGAAAAATGAGAAATACATGAAAAACATGATTGCAATCACATTTTTTCATGTATTTCTCTTTTTTTGTGTAGCGAGGTCCATTAAAAGTATGCAACATGGGTGATCCTTGGATGAGGAATTAAATTTTTCATCCAAGGAGTACTCTCACTTGAAATTTAAGTAAAAACTTAGGGAGATAAGTTGAAAATACAAGTTGAAAAAGTAGTTTTATTATTTTATTATTTTTAAATATTTTTACTTTTTTACCCCAAAAATGATGAATCGTCCCTAATGGTTGGCATATCATCTTGAATCTAATTGGTCCTTATTGAATTTATTTTGGTTGTACATTTTTCTTAGGAGGCAAATTTTAGACCTCAAAAATTCTCTAATGCTAGCAGAAGTAGCAATCAGTTGGAAAAATCTGCACAGAGTTGCAATATAGTCCTAAACATTGAGATAATTGGCACGAATACATATTATAGGTTCTACCATGAGCATCATTTAGAAAATATGTGCCCAGAATGGAATCAAGGAATGAGTAGTATTGTTGTGCAGTTGTTTGACACAGTCATGGTTAATTAACGGGATGACCCTAATGATGAAGAAGAAGAATCTGCCACAAATAATCAAGCTCTAAGCATTGGGCATGTATTAAACATATATTAGTATGTTCTTGCATCCCATAAAAGTACTACTGATAAGGAGTCTTTGAGTGATGGTTCGGCCGAGAAGCAGAGTAACCGATATAACTTGAGAAGTCAAGGACCGACACTACAAGAAAAAAGGACATTGGCAAGGGTTGAAAAATGTCATCATAATCTCATTAGTGATGGTCAAAAGAGATTCCATTACCAAAAGTTGAACATCACTAAAGGTGGCATCACCAAAAGTTTAGGTGTTGTGGTGACATTCAAGGTTCATCACCAGTAATGTTTTATAATGACGGATAGTGACCATCACCATTTCATATGACCAATGGTGACAAACCTTAACCTCTGTCACCAAAAAATTGAACATCACCAAATATGGTGTCGCCAAATGTATAGGTGTTGTGGTGACACTCAAGGCCTGCCATGAATAATGATTATAATGATGGATAGTGACTGTCACCATTTCATATGAACAATAATGATTTATTATGATGGAATTTTCATGGTCGTCACTATTGATACATATATATATGATGGCGTTTGTTGTCCATCACCATCTCATAATTTGGTGAGGGTTGAAAAATGTCACCATAATCTCATTGGTGATGGTGAAAAGAGTCTTCGTCACCAAAGGCTGCATCACTAAAAGTATAGGTGTTGTGGTGACATTCAAGATCCGTCACAAATAATTATTATAATGACAAATAGTGACTATCACCATTTCATATTTTGGTGAGAGTCCAAAAATGTTACCATAAGATCATTAGTGATGTTCAAAACAACCTTCATCACCAAAAACTTATTATCTCCATTCCATATGAATATCAAGGAATGATGGAATCGAACCACCAACCTCCCGCTTCTAAAGTAGGTGCTCTTCCACTGAGCTAGCACCCTTTAAAGAATTATAGTTTAAAAAATTATACCTTGATATTTTATAAAACTTTCGATAAATTACAAAAATTTGTATCCCATGATTTTCCATGTACTATCGCTTTAATTTGTTTTTGGGGAATTCTTTAGAATTTATAGTCAGTGCGGGTATAGTATATGTGTAGGAAGCAAGAAAATGGGTAGTTGTAGGAATTTTGGAAAGTTGAAAAACTTTAGACACCAGTGAAATGAAGATGTAAAGGGTTCTAGTCCTCAAACTAGTATTTTGAATTAATATAAGCTCCCCATCCCATTCAAAAACAATAATTAGAAAACTTTGTAAAGTCTTGGCAAATATTATATTAAACAAGCAAATTACCATCATAGCCACAAGTCCCTACCTAATGGATATGGAATTTATGAAAAGTGTGTAGAGGGAAAGATAGTTACGTATAAGATACTCAATACTTTTAGTTGAATACTCAATTAGAAGTGAAACTTTGAAGACATTTATAGCCTATAAATGACCTATAATTATCAAACCTAAAATCTACAACTACACCAAAGATTTATTTCTCACCTTGTGAATCATGTAAATATGTTGTGAAAACATAAAAATCTACCTCTAAAAGATTGACTTTCATGCCAAAAAGTAAAAGGCAATGAATATATATGATGTAATTATGAATACTAAGCTACATGCTTGAATCCTACAGGTTATGGGGTCTAGAAAGCTAATTGGGAGTGCTTCACGTTATTAATTAATTCAATATGTTAAAATACAACAATCAATAACAATTATTCTGAAATGTAACCACTAAACAAATTTTAAAATTGTAAGCAAAAAGTTTGGCTAATTTCTGTTACACCAAAAAAAATATCTAAGGTGCATTTAAACACTTCTAAATCCACACCAAGCATGAATATCCAAAGATGTAATTGCATGAATACAAGGAAAGCACTCTCTACCTCTCAATGATAAATATGTCTTGCCACAAGTACTTCAACTAGAAAAGAGGTGTGAAGACAAGAACCTCAAAGAAAAAATAACTACAAAAAACAAAAATATACTTCTTGCCCCCTCTACATTTATAGAATATATATAGGGGAATAACAAAAAACCGAGAGAAAATAAGATTAGAGTGGGAAAAATTATGATGATAAGCAAAATAAAAAGTAACAATGAAATCTACTAATTTAAATATGTGTCCACGTGTACTCAACGATTAGAGAAAACAAAAGAACACAACATGATTGATTATGCACTTGATAAAATGACATTTACTTATTTACTACAAAGGAAGAAAATCACAACCTCTTTTCTATTGTCCCTCGGAAAAAATCCTCTATGTATGGCATTGCGGTTTTGTGATACACTCTATGATTACTCTCTGACATTAAAACAAGGAGAGCTGCAAAGTAGCTAGTCCCTACCAATTACTAGAATTGGGAATGATATAGCCTCCAATGACTAGAATTGGAAATGATATAACTTGAGGATGCTCCGTGCTCACATTTTCAATGCTCTGGATTCTAAAATTTATAGCATTGGAAATTCCATATTCAACATTTCAATATAGTTACATGATTAAAGGTAAAACAACACCCAGGATCAAGATATAGCTTATGGAATTCTTAAAAAGTTAAGTGGTGTGAATTTATCATATTGATGGCCCTTGGAAATGGAGGATTAAATTTTCAAACCATATGTAAGAGACAAGATTTTTTTTTACCCGAACCACTATAGTGTGCATGCGCCTTCAAGATAATCCAAAGAGATCTGACGTTTTTTTACAACACAAAAACCATTCAGATGCAAATATTTTCAAATTAGGGGATTGGAAAGGAGACCAATCAATGCATTGTTAATTAGTGCCACTTGAATTGAATAATAAATAAATCGATAGCTTGGCATCATGCTTGGTATCTAATTTGAACATCAACCATAGAAGAGTGAACATATATTTCTTACAAGGCTCAATAGACTTTCAAAGCCAAAGTGAAAATAAATGGAGAAGTGACTGCATTTGAAAAGGTCTAAGAGAGAAGGAAATCAAATTTAGGTTCAGAAAGTGGTGTAAAAGAGTTCAAGGACCAAGAAAGTAATGCTCAAGCATGCAAGTGTGGAGTCAATAAGAAGACATTTAGAGACACTCCCAGAGTGTGATGATGGAAATTATGATGGAAAGGAAAATAATAAGGTGTAAACCACAACATGAACATAGACAAGATTACATAAATTTGAAGTGAAACCATCAACAAGAGTGATATTTACAATTAAAAATCACCTTGGTAATGATGAAATCCTACAACATAGGCTTGAAATGTTGCTACCTAGGGTCGATAATAAACATAACAAAAGAAATGAGTACTAGGAGTTGAAGACAAGGATACAATGAATGATTGACCCTGGCCTCGTCTCTCAAGGTCAACAACAAAGAAGTCCACTATGGGACCAAGGTTTACAAATCTTTGTAAAAAAAACACATATTGACCTCTAGCATCAGGTTAAAGATTTAGTTTATAAATTAAAGAACACAAATACGATCCCTAGAGAAAAGCATTCTTAAAGAGAAACTAATAAACATCAAAAAGAGTATATTATCAAGAACAATGAAACACAAAACGTCACCAATGATCACATTAAACTCATTTGGCATGATAATACATTAAAATAAATATTAGAAGACAAATTTATGTATAAAATTTCAAAAATAAATAGATGCAAACAACTTCATAGAGATACCATTATTTATTTAAAAGCAATATCAAAATATAGTTTTGTGAATCAAAGCTTAAGATGAGATAATATAATTATAATAATGTCTGAAAAATGGCTGCCATTATATTTACAAAAACCATTTCATGATACTTAATAACCAAAAATATTGTAAAACTAGATGGATTTCACGAAGGAGGGCCATTACAAAGAAATTTTCACTGATATACATTACATTTTCCTTGAATAATACATGAAGCACTAACTCTTATATCGATATGTCATATAGGAAACATTTTAAGTTATTAGAAAGGAAATTTCATTTTGACATTTCAATTTCTAATATAAAAGACAGAAGAAAGAAAATGGATGATGAATTGCGGAGTAAAATCAAGTGCTAGATTAGAGTGAAAAGGTGGCAATGTATTTGACCAATAAAAGGAATAAAACTTTTCATAATTTACAATGGATATTCTATTGCAATGTTGAAAGACTTGAACTCCTGAATAATTCAACTAGAGTATTGAATCAATGACTTAATAAAAGCTTAAGAAAAGATCAGATAATAACCAGGGAGTTGTAGGTATATTTCAACAAATTGAGGCAATTTGAAGCTAATTTATCATTTGATGAATGATTGATTTAGTGGGTCCTTCAATATCGATCCATTTATCTTTAATGTTGTTATCTCTAATTATTGTTTTTCAGTTGCATTGTTTAGGTCGATAATGATCATCCAAGCACCATGCTAACAAGTAAGACATTGGTGATACAGAAGTTGCAGAAAACAATTTACATTATAGAAAAAAGAACATGTTGGACTTGGCATGGAATGTACTAGACTTGATTAGTACTAATGGAACTTGATGTTTGTCACCATAACTAGTAATCAATAATGCAGGTGGATGTCAAAGTAGCATGTTTCATAACTAGTATCCAATACTTTGGTATCCATTCAAAATGCAAGAAATTTTGAAGATCAGAACTTTGCAACATTCATTGTATTTGGTGCTTGCATAATTAGGGAAAAAATGACACAGTTAAAGAGAATATAATGAAATCTAACATCACATTGCATGGGTGTAGGTCCAAGATGGGGTATATGCAAGTAGCATGGATGAAAACTTTTAGCTAAAATGTTCAACAATATGACAATTTCCCTTTGTAAAATAAGAGGTTGTTATGAATGTGAATGCAGTTGATAAAGGTGCAATTAAAGAGGAGAAAAAATAACACATAAAACTTGGGGAGAGATATTGTACATAAAAATGCTAAGATGCTGACAAAAAGATCCCATTTTATGTATGTATTAACACCAACCACATGAAGAGAATGATTACAGACGTGTGAAGACAATGATTACAGAAATTAGCACTGCAGATATCTCAAACATTTATTGTGGGTTCCACAATATTAGCACAGTGATATGGTGAAAATGCATACAAAGGTCAGATTTGATCCATTTATCTAGATAATTTACCATGGGTTTAACAAGACTAAAGAAACTCAATAGATTACAACTAGAGTCGGATTTGAATCCTGATTTACTCATTCTACTTTCTTAAGGAAATGCATACCTTTTTCCCCTACGCACAATGCACTTCAACCAAAATGTAGTTGTTGATGAATTCTGATAAGAAGGTTTCTAATTTTATGTGGTAGATATCATCTGTTCAACCACGTGTACCAACATAAACAATAAAGATTTGTGATTTACAACAAACATTTTCTAAAGAAAAAGAACACATGAAATTTATGAATTTTAAACTAATAAGTGTTCAATAGTTCTTGTATATTATTATTTTATAAATGAAAAAGTCAATATTATATAGCAGTGTGTGGGAACTTTCCCTTTTTTCACCCTGTATCACTAGTTGGGTAACCCATACAACATTGTGAATCTTAAATGTTTTGATGTTCATTTAGCTTCAGCAAACTGTTGGAAAATTTGGCAATTAGTAAATGGATTTCATCTACATCAAACTCAATGTTAGAATATATAAGCACAAATTACCTATGAATATCCATAGCTCGACCCTACATACACAAAGCCATTATCTAAATAAGAAATGGTTGAAGCAGTAGATGTCTCCCCTAACAATTCTATATTGAGACCAATATCCCTGTAGAAGAGATGAATTGCACGAGTATAAATAAAAGAAGATGGTTCTGCAAAGATCAAGTTTGTGACTTAAAATGAGAAGCCTAAGACACTAGTGGAGCATTTTCCCAACTATAGTTACACTAGAGATTAGGAATATGTAATACCCTGATGAAATCATACTAAAAAATAGATGGCCTAGACTCTGGGCTATCTACACACTCAATAAGAAAGACAATTGTGCACGATAGATCCAAAGAACCACAAGTGCAAAAAAGGGCTACATGAGTGATGTTAATCCAATAAAAAAGACATATCAGCTCTATCTAATTACCATATCCCCTATCTTTTTTGATGTGTATGTGTTTGTTGTGATGTAGACTAATTCATTAACCTGTAGCGAAGAATGAACCAGTTTTTCTTATGTCAATAATCTGTAAGCTATCACGTAATATTCTTTGTACTAATGTCAACACTAAGGGTAAGGATGGTTGTGAGCATGTCATCTATTATGTGAGAAAAAACCTATTAGGACTGAATCTTCTCTGGGAGCAGAGATTGTTGTTCATCCTATTAACTGAGGGTATGTGGAAGTTGTTGAAGAAAATGTAACTAGGTTTAGTATTTATACATGTAATTTTGATCTTTGTACTTGAAAAAAAAAGAAATATTATTTTTGTAAATCATATGAATGAGTTTCTTGCTCATTCCATAGGTCTAGGAAAGTCAAAGAGTCAAAATCATGAGCTCTTCTTGAGCATATTTTTAATGTATATGAAGCCACCTAGTGTCCCATAAAAGCCCTCCAATACCATCATAATCCTCCTGAAGACAAACAACAAAAACGATGGAAAACTTTGTTACATTGGCGTGTGAAATAATTTAAATTGAAGTCATGTCTGCTAGAAAAAGAGACACAACAAATAACTTGGTTATGTCAGCTCATTATGGAGGCATGAACACTATATATACCCACCTAGGGCCACTGCAAATGGGAGGAAAAAACTCTTGCATTCTATGAAATCACTCAGATAAGAACAAGGTCTACAACTTTGTATATATTGAAGAAGTATACTCTCAGATGGAATAATTAGGAGTAGGATCTTGGTGATAAGGTACGGTGACACCTTCACATTCCACTATGAAATCTCAGTTAATTTCAAGGTGTTGGAACTCAGATGGGTACAAGACTATCTCTCTTCGCATAAGGATCAGTCTTCAGATAACATCATTATTATTTCAGATGAGTACTATTGTATTGATTACATTCATGGCCTAAGTCTAAATACAAGGATCGCAGCATTACTTTCTACAATCATAACCTTAATCATAGTTATGATAGTAATGGTGAATTTGTCTCAAGGATATAATCTCATTGAGGGGGAAAATATGGTGAAAACAATGAAGATCTCAGTGGTGCAGACATAGTGATGATCTCAGAAAAGGTGCAGTGATGATGATGATCTCAGAAGTGTGAAGAAGAGGATTAATGTCTTGGTATTGTAGTGGCTCAATAATTCAAGGGTCATGGCCTTGGTGTTTGTTAGTTGGAATATCTCTAAGAAGAATTTAGTGTGGGTTTCCTCTCCAAGAGGAAGAGGTTTTGGCCTTGGTAGAATGCCTACATCTTGTGTTCTTGCCTCTCTTTTTTTGCGGTTATTTGATGAAATACGAAACACACACTCTAATAATGTCAAAGAGAATATTGTGCTAATAAGAAAATTAAAAATGTCTCACAAATAGTTATTAAGTCAAGAAGAATCTCATTAACTACATGTATCCTAGATTCTTCAACATCGTATCAGAGCTATGGGTGCAGTATAAGGAAGGGCATAAAAGAGACACTTAAGGATCAAGTTCAAGAAGGAAATCACAAGAAGTTGAAGTAATTGAAAGACTAGTCTTCAACAAGTAGTATTCAACAAGAAGACAATCCATGATCAATCTCAGTGAACTCTCAATACTCATGCTTAGAAGTCGATCACTATGAATATTTAGATGGTACATATTCTCGATGACACAGAACAATGACATGTTCAAAATCCTCTATCAGTATTTATAATCACAACAAACTATAAATCCTCGGTATATGAACTCACTGAATACCTTCTCTAAGAGAAAGAGAAGTGTCCCCTATCTCGACACTCTTATGTTCTCTACCCAATGAGAACATTGTATTGAAATCAACACGATCACTCTCTTGGTCTCCTTATAATCGAAGTATTCAACATATTCTTGGCATGAACATGTTGACACTGTTACAAACTTAGCATATTCATCTTGGTCTCTGCTTCAATAATTTCTTGACATAAGAATAATGGTCTCGAAGATTCTACAAGAAACACACAATTTCGGTCTGACAAATCTATATCCACAATTTTATGAAATGGTACAACTCAAGGATGTATTACATAAGCATGGTGATCTCAATACTCCTCATGATGCTTAATTATTGAGGATCTCAAGTAAAATGAAATCATTTTAGTAATCCCTTACAAGTCCTCGATACAAGGAGACATTTATGTCTCAACATAAATTATAATCTTAGGGAAACAAAAGTATTGTTTGTGCTCAGAAACTCACGAAAAGAAGGCAGTTTTGGTGATCACAGTCACATCCTCAGTAAAGAATTTTGTGTAATAATAATAAACAACACTTACATTCTTAGTCAAGGTGCATAAGTTACGATCTCAGTAAAAACAATGAAGAGATAGCCATGATCTCGATAGATCAAAAGGAAAGTCTCCAATACATATCTTAATAAAAACATAGTGATGAATTCAGTGAAAAGTTTGGCTCACAACATAGTGCACAATTCGAAAGAACAACACTCATGGACATCACTATCTCGGTACAGTATCACTATACTTGTCACAATTTTGAATATGGTCTATAATCATGATCTCAATAACATGATGCTCAGATCAGAACATGAATTTTCTGATGATGAAGTATAATAAGGGGCACTTGTGGGATGGAAGTATCAGGAGAATGTTAACAATGTGTTTAATATAGAAGAAGTCCAAAGAACCATGAAGATGAATTAGGAATCAAGATGATCTCAAGATCATAAAGAAGTTTCGGTGGTAACAAGATCACAAAATTCATAACACTAGAAGGTCTCAAAAGAAGCTTTAGTAAAATGATACTAGTGGTACTTGATGGGAATCTCAAGCAAGGGAAGCATCATGGTGAAGATCTCATCTTCACATACTAAGTAAGTATCTTTCATGTTTTTTGGTTTAATGACTTTGATGTACAAGGAAATAGAAATATTGGACGATAGTTGTTGGCTTGAGGGGGCTTGACCCATGTTCAATGTTAATTAGCCAAATAAATCCATACACTACTCACCCTTTCGACATTAGCCCACAGAGCACAGACCAAAGTCTCACCCGAAGTAGTATGGGGGGATGTTGGAACCAAGCTTCTGCATCCTGAGATGGTAGAGATGTTTTTTAATTCCCTATATCCTTGCCTTCGCGTAGGTTGCTTCGCTCTAGGGCTTACAAGCCAAGCCTTCTATTCCAGCCTTTAGTACCTCCGTAAAAGGGCATGATCAACCTTCGCATAGCCCTAACCTCCTGCTCAGGTCCTTTCTTGCTACTAGAGAAATGTTCCGTGTAGATTCCCTAACTACTCTAAGTGAGTTTCTTATCTTATAAAATACTTAAAGTTAACACCACGTAAACAGATATTCGTAATTGTGTTCAATTATTCAATGTAATTGCAATCATTTGTGCATCATATAAGCATAATGAAGGGAATTCATACATAAAATATCCAAATGCATCAACATAACAAAGACACAAAAATTGCAAAATATCTCTCTTTATTAAAATCTTCCAAGTGTTTATAAACTCTCTCCACCCCGGGCACACAGCTATAGGGGTCTGCGTACTCAACTACAAAATTCTACCCTAGGCCTATATGCACTCACTTTTAGAGCCTCTACCTACACTATAACCCAAGACTTAGACTTCTTACTTCAAAGCTATGACTTGATTACATGTTGTCTCTCATTCTATGTCCTTCTAGCTACTTAGAGCTTAGCTCTTTTTTATACAATCCCATGGTCCGTGGACCATGGGTAGATCTCTTACAATCGACTTTACTTTACAAAAATAAGGGTGGAATACCCTTTATGACACATAACACCTTTGCATTCCATGACCACAAAATATGGATCCTTTATAATTATATTACAAAATTTTACTCGAACATGGGCTTTTAGCCCCAAAAACTGCCCTTGGGGGATCACGTTCCCAACAGGACCCCAACACAAACATAGTGTCTTGCCCTTGAGTCACTCAGTAGGCACAGACATCTTTGTGTGAAGCCCATCTAGGTCGACCTGTATGACCTCTACCTCAGTCATGCACTAGGCTACCGTATGGTTCACATCCTCCACTATCTTCTCGGTCACTTCTCCTATGCTCTTAGCCTGAAGCTTTTGTTGCGTCACTTGCAGAGACACAAACTTTCCTTCAATATTTCCTGTGACTGCGTAAGCTTCCTCCATCCAGGGCTTTAGTCATGCCTTTAGCACTACTTCCTTGTGCAGCGTTGCATCCACCTATTCCTTCAGCTACTTGGCTTCCTGCAGCTTGGCTAGCCTTCGTGTCAATGTGATAGTTCATGCTGTGCCCTTAACTTCATCATAGAAATGTTGGAGTTCGCATGATTCTGTCTCTAGAATTTATATATTTGGGTCTTCCTACAAGCTTTTTAGGACCTCAAAGGACTGCTCGAACAATTATGTGTAGTCTTCTACTGCACTCTCCACCACTGTTGCTGCCTCTATGACAGTAGTTACCTGCTGTTCCTTTACCATTGGCAGTGTTGAAGGCTGGGCCCTCAACTATAGCTATGTAATTTGTAGGTTCAACTCCAGCTGAACCCGCGCCATCTCACTCTGAGTGTCGTGGATGCTTGTGGCCAACTTGTGAATGCAGACCTCGACTGGCTCCTCCTCCAAAATGGCCATCTCTGGGACCATTCTCCATATCTCCTCCATGAACTGCATAATCCTCTTGCTTTGTTTGGTCACCTTGGCCTCAGAAGTGATGGCAACATTTCTCTGTAGAGCCATTTGTTCATTGTTGATCCACTATTCGTTCATCACCTTGAGGGCGCGGTGCAGACCCTTAGTTCTGCAATTACTCCATCCTACAAGAGGTGGACTGCTTCCCATAGAAGCACTGCCAGATTCATCCCAACTCCCTTCAAGGCACTAATAGTGGGCTTGTCAGCCTCATTTTCTATGGTCAGTGCTCCATTCAGCAACACTATTTCACTAGAAGCCTTCGTGTGTAGCATATCGGCAACCTCTAAAGTGCCAATAGCCAAGCCGGTAGACACCGTACCTTTTTGCAATGTGCGGGTCTTCAACTCCTACAAATCGGTCTGGATGGCCCCTATGATGATCTGCTGCCATTTCTCGAACTACTGCAGGGCCTCCTCAGTGACATATCTGACTCTGTCACCAATATCATGTAAGTCGCCCTCTGTCAATGTGATAGGGTCAACCAAGGTCTTGGTCATGTTGGATTTCTTTCTAGACCCTCCCTTCTCCATCTCTCTTGGGTGCTTTATGCGGGTAGACGTCTCGTGAGTGTCTGTGTCATGTTGCTCTGTTTCTTCCTCTTCAATCTCAAGTGAAGGTGACCACGCAACTTTGTTAGAGCTTTGCTCTATGCCACCTATCTATTTTCTTGATGCCTCTACTTGGGTGTTTTCAGTGGCCTTCTTTTTCCTCTTGTCGACTAGTTGTGCCATCTTTAGCTTGGCCTCCTCCTTCTTCTGTGCAGCAGACTTTCTTCCACCCACTGCCAAGTCCGTGGTAGTGCGCCACTCCATTGGTTGTTGATCAAGTACCGCATCAATGACATCATCTATGGCCAGATACAGCAAGTCATACCACTTCTACACAGGGTCCTTTCATGTCAATATCAATGCTATCTTTGTGGGATCTAACATCAGTCCCTGTCTGTACCACATGCCCCTAAAGGTTCCCAAAAGGAACACAAAACTGACACTTCTTGAGATTGAGCATGAGTTGGTATCTTCAAAAGTTATCCAGCATCAAGTGCAAGCTCGCTACATGGAATTTAGCCCAAATACAATCCATTCATCAAAATATACCTCCAGGAACTTATGAATAAATTCCTTGAACACAACAACAAATATGCGCGAGAAGATCGCAAGCACATTCTTCAATCCAAATGGCATTATAGTGTACTGCAAACAACCCCACTCAGTCACGAAGGTTGTCTGGCTCCTATCCTCTGGTGCGATTTTGATTTGATGGTACCCAGAGAACCCATCAATGAAGGAATGTGCTTCCTCGCCACCTAAATTTTCCAACACTTCATCAGTGAACAGAGTCGGGAAAGGATCATGCACACAACCATCATTCAACGTTCTGAGATCCACACATATCCTTATTTCATCCTTCTTCTTCTTCTCTTGTACCACCATTGGCCTTAACCAGTTAGATTCTTCCATGGGCTCAATGATGCTTGCCATGAGCATCTTGTCTAGCTCTAAGCAGACCTTCTCCTTATATTTCGGGTTGAGACGGTAAGGTCTTTCCTTAACCGGCTTCACGTCGGGTTTCAATGTAATCTTCTTCATACCTAGGTCCCCGATTATTCCCTTCAGATATATAAACTTGGTATGGAATAAATCTTGATATTCATGGAGTAATTCAGTGACCTTATCCACCATCGTGTCATCCCACTAGTCTCCAATCTTCGCAAATTTGGGTTATGCCTTTGTACCAATGTTCACTTGTTTTGTTTTCAATGGTAGGGTTATATTAGGATTCTCAATTTGTGGTCCTTTAACCTCGCGGTGACCTTCTATTTCCAGAATGTTAATTTTCTATGTATCCTCATCTTCTTCTTCATTGGTCACGTTATAACACTCCAACGGGTGACTTAGCTAAGTAGCCCACTCAGGCTGAACTAGGTCCCAAGGATCCTATGGTAATCGAAAGATAACTGCTTTCACTTCTTGTAGAGCCTCATTAATGTTGTCAAACCCATCTTCAAAACTCAACGTCATCACAAAGCCCTCACGTAAAGCCCTCACACAGAACATCCCATTCACCTGTACCTTGGCAGAGCCCTGTTTCTATGTACCAATTCATTGGGCCAACATCTAGGGTATGACAGAACAAGTGCACCCACTCAGGTTGGGGCATTTCTCCATAAGCCTGGGTCCATTTGGCCAAATTTGCAAACAAATCACCTTGCCCATCATACTTTTCTGTCATTCACATCTTAGGCTTCCCAAACTGTGTTCTCATCATCCTTCTATATTCACATCAATCATCAAAGATTCCTTTATACATATGCCACCATCTCACGGGCGTAGCATGTAGTGCCCAGTCTAATGCCTAGAAGCACTGATTTTCTGGTACCTCCCTTTCAAATGCATCCAAAATATATCTACCTCATTTAGGCCATCATAAGTAGGCATATTTCTTACCTTTGAGGACACACAACACAACGATCAGGACATCCTATTGAAATTTAGCATAGTTACTTCATGTAACTGATTCTGTCAGCATTATATCTCTTCATTGGAGTCTGAAGTGTTGGAACTCTCACGATCCCAAGTAATTTTTCCGTCCGCAGTGGGATACACCCAATCTTGGTCTCGCGATGTTATCTTATAAATACAATCTGAATCATCATCACTTTCATAATCGCAGGCTGGTGTCCTATAGCATGATCCTTCAGCTAGATCTAGGTGTATTATTATGCACAATGATTTCTTCTCAAATATCATCTTTCACTTCTTTAGATTGATTACCCCATTCATATTGGTAGGCCAATCAATTCCCAGGAGCATAGGATATGGACTTTTTTCATCCACTATCTCTATTACTTGAAATTCAGCCAGTCAGTGTGCTCACACCTTCAATATCTATAGTCACCCCATGTAGCCTTCCCATGGGAATGATCTTCCATTGATTGGCCATTCTTAGCTAGATTAGAGACGATTGCAGTGTGGGTCTCCCCATTCATTCCCAAGTCTACTTTGGTAGGATGTTCACATCTGACCCCAGATCCAAGATAACTTTATCCATTTCATATTCTCCTATCTGCACAGTTAGTCTCATCTTCTGTCCCATCATTGTTTTATGCTTGCCAATATTTTGTACTATGAGCAACTCACCCGGTGTAGTTCCAACGCATTTATTGATGGGTTCTTGTAATCCTTTCATAGCCTTACTATCATGCAGTAACTTCATACAGGTCTCCAGGAGAGTTGTGAGTATAGAGGGGTCCATCTCTTGCTCAAGCCTATCCTTGCTTGTTGAGGTGGAGGCCTCAATGAATCTCTTCTTAGCTTCCATGAAGGTTTCACATGCATGCTCAAGATCAAACTTAGCCTCCTTCGCTAGAGAATTGCGGAACCATGTATCATATTCTAGCTATTTCTCTTTGTCATCTCCTATCATGATTCCACTTCTGAGCACTATATTTACATTTTGATCCTCTTCATGCGGCTCAGACCTCATCATTTGTAGGTTCTGAGTCAGCGAAGGTGGTAGCACCCCTTTGTCATGTATCCTACCTATCGGTGTAGGACAATCTTCCGTTTCATGATCAAACAACATGAAATACTTGCATGACGGACATGTTGGGTTAATGAAATCATGGGAAAAATGTCCTAGTCCTTTGCAATTGTAGTAAATCAACTATCCTCGACCTATACTAGTTCCTCCTCCGCCTTGGCATCATCCATGCCCCTGAAATCCTATCTACGCCATCCTTGCACTCTAGTGAGGGAGCCGCATTTTGGCTTGAACCCTATAGGTGGGATTTCTATCCATTATCAATGCATAACTCCTGCAATTACGCTCATCATGTCCTACCGATCTACAAAAGTTGTAGAACAACTGTTGCGGTGTCTGTACATACTTTTGTAGCAAATGACAGTTATCAGTGGCATGTTTTCCTACTACCTGACATATTGCACACCAAAGTGCAAGCCCCACAGTCGAACTTGCTTGAGCTTCAAGCCTTAAAGGCATCGGTACTCCCCCTGTAATGTAGCTTGCAAAGACTGGGCAATGGTCCTTGTCATTCCCCTGACTTTTGCATTTCAAGAACCATAACTCTTTGTGCACCTCGGGTCGAACTATTCTCTCTTGCTTCAGGCTTTTCATATCAAGGCACAGATTCTTCAACTGCGCATGGATCTACTGAACCCCTAGGTTTGGATTTTTCATTGGAGTTTCATGCAGTATCATTGCAATCTCTAAGGCCTCCACTTGAGTTGCTATCTATTACTACAAAAGCGCGACCCTTAAGTGTGGCAGTAGCAAAGCAACAAACCACTCGTGATGTTATCCATCTGTCAAATTCATGTTGGCTTTGTGGATTGTACACTTCAACCTTTGATTTAGTTCCCAAGGCATCTTTCCTGGTTTCATCGTAATCTCCATGAATCCCACAATCGACTACACTTTAGATTTAGGCCTACTGAACTCTTTATTTAGTGTTGTTTGGATGTTTGTTTCTCCATCATTAGGGTTATCATTCGAGTACTTGAAATACTAGGTTAGCGCACATCTTCTAGGGCACTAACCAATCTTGCCTTCTTTATATGATCATCTGTAACACCTTGAGCTTCCCATACAGCTTTTGCAATGAACTAGAATTGGTCCGGGTCCTCATTTCCCAAGCCTTTGAACAAACGTAGCTTCACTATGTTTTCCATACTGAACTTTGGTGGAGGTGGAGGTGGTATGGGTGAAGTTGGAGGTCGTGTGGGTGGAGGTTGTATTCGTGGGAATCCTTTTCTTATTAACTGAATAGCACTTCGCGGAGAAACCTTCGCTATCCCTTCTTTGTCACCTCGTGGAGGTGAAATCAATGGACTATACTCCAGGCCCTTTTTTCCTTCATTCTAGTAAGTTTTTCCACTTCGTGTAGTTCCAAACATCAAGGTACATGCATAACCCATTTTTCACACAATAGAATTTCAATCCAAGTATTCAAAGGTTGCATGTACTTACCTCGCAATCCTTTGAAAAATCGTCGCTCCACCTTTTTGTAGCTGACTCAAGTGTCGACCGTGAATTCAATCACAAATCCTCCTATGACACGATCGAGCCAATGATTGACAATGCTAGCAATCTTGTCCTCAGATGCTTCTAATTTTTGTATTTGCTCTGGGGTCCAAACAATAGGACCATCAAGTTTCCACCTTCCTTGGCTATCTGCTAGCTTCACGATCCACTTGTATAACTCAATAGAGAAGGAGCAGAAAAAGATCTTGTGGATATCTATATATAGGTATTTGTCCAACGACTGTTCCTTTGTTAGTTGCAAGTTTCTATTCTTTGGTGCCATGAATTCATGGATCTTCCTGTCCAACCAGACTCTAATCTCTTTCTTAGTTGGATTTCAGTAATACGACATCACACATCTCTTATGCAGATTCTGGTCCCAGCAACTGAACCATTTGTTGGCTTGAGGGGGCCTGACCCAGGTTTAGTGTTAATTAGCCAAACAAATCCCTACACTACTGGCCCTTTCGACATCAGCTTGTGGAGCGTAAACTGAAGCCTCACCCAAAGCAGTATGGGGGGATTTTGGAACCAAGTTTTCACACCCTAAGATGGTAATGATGTCATTTAATTACCTCTATCCCTATCTTCGCACAAGTTGCTTTGCTCTATGGCTTACAAGTCGAGCCTTCCATTCTAACCTTTAGTACCTCCGTGTAAGGGCATGATTGACCTTTGCACAACCCTAACCTGCCTCTCAAGTACTTTCGCGGCAATGATATGTGCAAATTCCCTAATTACTCTCAGTGACTTTCTTATCTTATCAAATACTTAAAGTTAACACCGCATAAATAGATATTCATAATTGTGTTTAATTATTCAATGTAATTGGAATCATTCGTGCATGATATAAGAATAATAAAGGGAATTCATACATAAAATATCCAAACGCATCATCAGAACAAAGACACGGAAATTGCAGAATATATCTCTTTATTAAAATATTCCAAGTCTTTAAAAACTGTGTCCACCCTGCACACACAGTTGTAGGGGTCCACGTACTCAGCTGTTGACTTCTACCCTAGGCCTCTGCGCACTCAGCTACATAGATTCTACCTATGCTACAACCCAAGACTTAGACTTCTTGCTTCAAAGCTATGACTTCATTACATGTTGTCTCTCATTCTATGTCCTTCTAACTACTTAGAGCTTAGCTCTTTTTTATACAATCCCATGTTCCACAGACCATGGGTAGATATCTTACAACTGACTTTACTTTACAAAACTAAGGGTGGACTACCCTTTATGACACATAACACCTTCGCGCTTCGTAACCACAAAATGTAGAGTCTTTACAATTATATTACAAAATTTTACTCGAACATGGGATTTTAGTCCCAAAAACTGCCCTTGGGGGATCACATTCCCAAAAATAGTCATTCCTTATGATAAAGGTCCTTGCATAGAATGAGAAGGATGGTCTTAGTCCTCATAGATGAATCGTTGAATAAGGTCTCCCTTGAATTCATGAAGGTAGACATTAGGAAAGCTAGTAGAACATTATAAGAAAATTCATGTCACTTGATAAGATGGAAGGAGCTAAATGTAGTCCATGGTAAGAGGGAGTAGAATTCTTTAAGGTAGTATCTCTCTATAAGTCTCTTTTTGGGCTCCTATATCCTGTGTAGAATGTGAATACAACATATGATCATATATGATGTGAAGTTATCTTGTGACATCATCACAAGGATTAATAGATTCACAAGGACAAGGAAAAGATACACCCATTTACAACTTAGGGTTTCTATGAAAGAAGGCAAGTTGTAGGAAAAAAAATTCAGAACTCAAACATTTGAAGAATGCTCATCATGCAACAAAAGGGAAACATCTGTTGGATAGCGATATTGAGATCCTCAATATTCACTAATTCAGGGATGAAGCAAGTGTTTCAATATAATCTCCAACCTATGGAGTTCATGAATAATGATATGATGATGTAAGAGAGGTTCAGGGGATTGGAGATCTTTCAATAAAGGAAGCTGATGAAAGAATCCTAGAAAAACTAAAGGTCAAATGAGGTATGTATACTTTTATTTAAGTTTTATAATGTCATATGATTGCAAATCAATATCTCTATCTTGAGAAGCATGATTGAAGGAAAACGATCTCCTCCTCAAAAGGGACGCAGAAAGGCACAAGTCACACTAGATGAAATCAACATAGTATGTCGTCATGTGAAGAATGAGGTGATTGACTACAATGAAGAAACTTTGATTAAAAGGTGCTAGGAATGGATTGTGGGATGAAGGAAAGATTGTGAGATATGAAACCATGATAAAGGCAATCAACATCCAAAAGACCAAGAATATTTGAATAGGAAATCTCCTGGAAAGATATGAAGTCTTTGATGAAAGTCTGAAAATTAATGAAAACCCTTCACAATAGACATATTTGAGAGATATTTCAATATGTGTGAAGGGTGTTGATACCTATAAAATATGTCGTGATGAAGATCCACCTAGTAAGGTACGATTTGATTTAATGATATACTTGATTTCTTGAAAAAGATCTAGATAAGTTCATGCAAGGCTACTTAGAAGTTCAATGAGAAGTCATGTGATGAATGAAAGAAAATTGTTGAAGAAAAAGTAGTTATATGATGAATTTTCTAGATATGAAGAAGGTCACTTTCCATGAAGAAAGGAATTACATGATTAAATAAGGAGGAAAGTGATCAATGATTGCTTCCCTACAGGAAAGTCACTCAACTAACTTTCACGATATCAAGAAGAGAAGTTGATCAAGTAGCTAAAGGAACCACGAAGAAGACGTTTTTGATGTATTGAAGAATCCCTAGCTAAAGAGGAAGCTCTAACAAGTCCTAATCAAGAGGGATCTTGAATTAGATCACCCTTGATTACAAAGGAGTGATAGTTGTGTTTTCTCTATTTCATGTGTCATGCACCCGACTAGGACTAACAACCATAAGTCTAGGTGAAGGCCATGAATGGCAATGTAGACACATGATAGACAGAAAATTCATGTCTTCACCTGGGAAGAAAGAATCTAGGATTGCGTAATTATCTAGCATCTGATACTCTTTGAGGATGTGTAGGGCATCCAAGATAAGATTAGGCAAGAGGACCGATATTATTTGAGGGTTGGCAACTGAAGATAAGAATAGTTGTAGAAGGTCATACTCATTGAAAATTTGGGTGGGTATGTAACTTCAGAGACAATGATGAAGTTTTCTATAAATCATTGGTCTTTCCAGCATTGTAGCTCATGGTCTCGTGGAGAGATGGAGTTGTTAGTCAAGCCCTTGCACTGTGACAATGTTCGTTGATATGATGCTATACAAATGTTGTAACCAATTTGATTCTTCTTATGAGAAATTCTTTAGATTGAGAATGACCAAGTACCATTTTAATTACCTCCCTAGTTAAGAGGTAGTATTGAAGAAAATGTAACTAGGTTCAATATTTATACATGTAATTTTGATCTTTGTACTTGTAAAGAAAAGAAATATTATATTTGTAAATCATATGAATGAGTTTCTTGCTCATTCCATAGGTCTAGGAAAGTTAAAGAGTCAAAATCATGAGCTCCTCTTTAGCATATTTGTAATGTATATCATGCCACCTAGTGTCTAAAAACAACCCTCCAAGACCAGCATAACCCTCCTGAAGACAAGCAATAAAAATGATGCAAAACTCTATCATTTTGGCCAGCAAAATAATTTAAATTGAAGTTATGTTAGCTCACAAAAGAGACACAATAGAGCACTTGGTTATGTCAGCTCATTATGGAGGAATGGCCACTATATATACCCACCTAGGGTCAACACAAATGGGAGGAACAAACTCTCGAATTCTCTGAAATAACTCAGATAAGAACAAGGATTGAAACTTTTCATATCTTGAATAAGTATACTCTTAGATGGAATAATTAGGAGCAGGATCTTGGTGATAAGGTACAGTGACACCATCGGATTCCACTTTGAAATATCGTTTAAGTTCAAGGTGTTGGAACTCAGATGGGTAAATGACTATGTCTCTTCACATAAGGATCAGTCTTTGGATAAAATCACTGGGATTTCAGATTAGTACTATTGTAATGATTACATTCTTTACATAAGTCTAAATACAAGGGTCTCGGTGCTACTCTATGCAATCATAACCTTAAGCATAGTTATGATCTCAATGCTGACTTTGTGTAGACACAATGATGATCTCGAAAAAGGTGCAGTGTTGATGATGATATCAACAGTATGAAGAAGAAGATTGATGTCTTGGTCTTGGAGTGGCTCAGTCATTCAAGGGTCATGGTCTTGGTGTTAGTAAATTGGAATCTCTATAAGAAGGATTTAATGAGGGTTTTCCTCTCCAAGAGGGAGAGGTTTTGGCCCTGGCAGAATGCCTATTTGTGTTCTTGTCTCTTCATTTTTGGTATCTATTTGATGAAATAAGAAACACACACTCTAATAATGTCAAAGAGAAGATTGTGCTAATAATAAAATAAAAAATTTCTCATAAATAGTTATCAATTCAAGAAGTATCTCATTAACTACATGTGCCCTAGATGCTTCAATAGAAGTGTGCACATAATTTTCAAGAGCCAACCATGGCTTATATAAATTGGCTATATACAGTATTGATTTCCTTATACCCATTCCTCTTTCTTCATGCAAGATGAAAAATAAATTTTAACAACCAAAGAGTGAAGATTCTACAAAGCGTTGTGACTACATATTGTATTGCATGATTTGTCTTAGTTATTATAATCTGTTAGGGCCTAAATCTACCTCAGGCTGAGAAAGGCAGGATCTAGGGTAACATCAAACCACGCTTAACCTAGTAGCTAGCCCTAGCAGGTCGGGAGAGGGCTCTCTCCTTGTCAATCTCAGAAAAATATAAAAAATGAAACTTGAGATGATTGATGTAAAGACTAATTTTAGGATAGGTATATGCCCAGAGGAGTTTGATTGAATTTTAGGTTGGTTTGTTGGCTCAAATGTGAAAGGTAGATTTGGGTCTGGGGAATGGACTCAGTTTTGCAGAGGTTTCTGTGGGGCGAGGTAGGAAAATGATTTAGTAATTTAAATTGAATGAAATGGAGAGTCTTAAGACTGGCGAGGAGTTTGAGAGGGCATGAGAATCTTAGGAGTCCTCTTCAAACAGTAGAAAACATAAATAATTAAACAAACCCTGGGTGGAGCACTGCAACTTCAATGATTTCTACCTTTATCCTTGATTTATTTAGTTCAGCTGAAAAGAGAGAGATAATGGCATACCTAAAAACATGTAAACTTGAATTACAGAAGAAGAAACAATACCAAATAAACTTGCCACAACAATCCCACAAAATGCTACAAACCCTGGTCTATTCCTTTGCCAAACTACAGAGATGAATGTACAATGTTTCTCAAAGCTTTCACAAGAGTCCAACCTTGACAAATGACTGAAAAAGTACTAGATATAGGCAAGAAACAGCCCATGCTAGCCTTTAAGGGTAAAATTCATGACTTTAGGAGTTGTTTCAACAAGATCTAAACTAAGAACTAAAAAGTAGGCAGTGGAACAGCTTGCCTCTAAAACCTAGGAAACTGATTCATTCAGTTTCAAAACCTCCTATACATGATGTATCTAGCTCCATGAGTGAATTTTCAACATTTTTACATCAAGTCCATCAAGTTACATCAATTTACATCATGCGTTTGACCATGAGAGAGAAAAAAGTCAAACTAGGAAAAAACTAGGCGAAAAATAAAGTTTTTTGGCAAAAATAGCAATTTTCCATCCTGTGCGCCACGCCACTTTCCCTGTGCATAGCGTGTTTTTGCAGCTAATTTTGGAAGCCTTCCCATGCACCAAATTTTATTCAAGTGGCCTTGTTGGAAATTTATGTCTGTCTACTTTCTAGAACAAGTGAACTTTTTGAATTTGGTGTCCATTTGCCCCTCCAAAAGTGAGTTCTCCCAACACTGCTTCCTGTGTGGCCCAAAAGGGGCAGAAAGGGCATTTTTGAGGTGTTTTTGACCCTTTTGGAGGCCGAAAACTTGACAAAACTTTCTAGTAATTTTAGGGTATTCATAACTTCTCATAAGGAATCCAAACATGTATAGTTTTCCTCCAAAGGAGGTCCCTAGCAAAAGTGAGCGCCGGGTGGCACTATGCACCATGCAGAAAAACCTGTTTTTTCCTTCAAAATTTCAAAATTGTCAAAAAGTTTGGCAAATTTATTAAAATTTGGCATAAGTGACTTGCATTAAGTACTATGTTGGTCCAAGGAATTTTCAGCTAATATTTTGAGTCTATCTTGGTCTTTCTTCTTCCTCAAATTTTTCCTCAACTTGGCTTTTAAGCTCCTTATTCTCACTTTGAAAATCTTGTTTCTTGCCAAATAATGAAAATCCATGTGCCTCAACACCTTTTCCTCTTTTTGGCCTTCTCCAGCAGCTTCTCCAAGTGCATGTTTAACCTCTCTAGCCAAGATTCACAATCAGCTTTAATCTCTTGCTCTAGTGGTGTCAATTTTATTTTCCTCCTCTTGGCTGCTTGTCGGTTTTCTCTTATAGTTTGTAGCTCCATGATCATCTGTTGATACTCCAGCTGCTTGTTCCTTTGCTCAAGGTAATTGATGATACACTTATCCCTTTCAAGGTTAAGAGCTAAGGCATGAATGTCAGATTCTTGCTCTTTGATGATCTCTTTCAGTCTTGAGCTTTGAGGGCCCAAATCCACATCATCATCCTGAATCAGAATGAAATATCTCTCTTGACCTTCAGAATGCCCCTTATCATGCAATGATTTTTTACCTTTGTCTTTTAACTGCTTTGCTGAAGAAGAAGGCAAAGCCCCTTTCACCCTGGGTGAAGATAGCATTTGCCTATGATTTGATGAAGGAAACGAGACCCCTTCCACCCCAGGTGGAGATAATACTTGTTTTGCAGTTGAAAATAGCCTCTTCGTCCCCTTTCATAAGTGACATATATTGGCATACTGGTTGTTTGAGCCTCATGAACTTCTTGTTGATGTGAAGGCCCTCCTGCCTCATGAAAAACTGATGGGGTCACTTGAGGACTTGTGAAAACCTCATGTGAAATGAAATCATCCCATGAAACATTCAACAAGCTTAGCTGATGCAAAACCACAATCTTGATCAATGCAAAGTGATAAATGCTGTTGTATTGTTGATGAGGAGGTTTCCTTTGCACCAATATGGTCATTTTCTCAATATTCCAGCACATGAAATAAGGGAGGTTCATTATCCTCACTCTAGTGAAATGCATCAATAATCTGACATGATAGGTATATAAGCGAGAAAATCTGCCTTCACAGCTGAAGTATTTGATTATAAGCTTCATGAGTGGAGCATATGTGTCCTGTAGGTATCTTAAAGGGAAGACCCTACTAATTTGCTTTTGATAGCCAGCCTTAATATAAGGCTCATAATGCTCTTTTTCCACCATCTATCCCTTGTTCCATTGTTCACCCACATTCAGAATACCTGTTGCTTCAGTTATAGTTTCAGGTGTCAAAGTGAATGCAACACTTTCCAAATTGACCTGGCCATTGTGAAGATGGAGGACGAATAATCTAGCAAGCTCATCGTGGTATTTGACTCTTTCCACCATCTCAAAAAACTAGTAGCAAGGCTGATGTTTGAAACAATCTATTGCAAGAGGGCAATCCAATAGCTTTGTAATTGTAGTGGGCTCCTCCCGGATGTGTTTTCCTCCCTCGTGAGGTTTTCTTGGTGCATGAATCTCTTGGGAGGAATCACTCAATGTTTCCTCATCCCTTTCATAAGGTGAATTTGTTTCATGTTTGCCACTGTATGGTGTTTCAATGATGAGTATGAAGAAATCTTAAATGAATAATAGTTTTTTTCTATTTAATGAAAGGGATCGATGAGTGGGACTATGAATGAGGGGCTATGATGTTGGTTGTAGGGTTTTTTGGGAGTGGCAAGATTTTGGGAATGCCAATTAGGGTTTTGGAATAGTGTGAATTGGTTACATATTAGGGTTTTTGGGATGAGGGGGATAGGATGAATGTGAATGAGGATGGAAAGGGAAGTGAAATTTGGGAAGTGTAGTGGAGGGGAATGTGAAAATGATAGAGGGGGTAAAACATAAATAATGACAAAATTGCAAACCCTAGATAGTTTTTGTAGTGCAACTGTGCACCAAACTAAGGTTTTTTTTTCACCCATTAAGATACCATAAAAGCTGATCAAATATCTTGTAATGGCACAATGAGAGTTTCCACTTACTTGAGAAATTAAGCTTGCAAAGATTTGGAGCTTGGGAAGGTCGATTTAGTTGAAATTTAAGCTTGGAGGGCAGGTGCGCCGCGCAAAGGAACAGGTGTGTAACACCTTTTTGCATAACCGTTTTGGAGGCCTTCCCGATGTCTAAATGTGGCATGGGATAGCTCGTTGGAAATATTATCTAGTCTACTTTTCAACACAACTTGAATTTTTCAATTTGGAGTTCATTTTCCCTTTCAAAATTAAAATCTCCCAAGCCTGGTCAAAATGTGAAAAATGAGGTTGCTTAAAGGCAGAGTGCTATTGCAGTCAACTTTTGAAGGTCTTCCTCAACTCAAAATTGAGCTCATGATAGCTAATTGGAAATAAATTTGTGTCTAGTTATCATTTGATTCATCAAGAAAGTCATTTGGGCAACCAAGCTAGGAGACATCTTGATTTTCCCAAGGTCACTTGAGAGGTGCATCAATTCTCCTGAGGCAACTGTATTTTTGAACTTTCTCTAAAACCATAACACTTGTATAAAAAATGAAGGAGATTTATCTTCCTTGGCCTGTTATGGACAAAAAAATCTCTCACATTTGTCAAATTCATCTTCTATTTATTAGAAACATCATTTGAGTAAAACTTGCCCCAATGTGTGGAACAGGGGATTTGTCGAAATGAAAGGAAATAAAGGGGATAAGGGGCTTCTAAATTCTTGAGGAAATTTTGGGAAGTAGGGAGGGATGTTAGGAAATAGGGCAAAGCAGAATTTCAAAGATTGAGTGAGGGGAAGGGGTCCAAAAGGGAAAAACACATGCCTAGCCTAGAAAATTGTCAAATTGTACCAAGAAAATAAGGTTTGTGCAAAAATGAGGAATTTGATGGATATCAATGATGAGAAGTGTTTGATAAGGTACATTAAGGATACGAGAAGGTGTATGAACATCAGGATACAAGTTTTGCTGATGATTTTACCATCCAAGAGAAATTACCTTCAAAACCCTAGGAGAGGGAAATGAACCTTACCTAGGCACAATTGAAGCATGAACAAGGTGTAAAATGACCCATTGAAACCTGAAATGATGATGACAACCTTTTGAATGATGCGTAACTCGATGAATGTTGACTGGACCAACATTAGAAAAGTTTGGAAGAGTGAAAAAAACCCTAGACCTAATACCTAGTGACCAAATTTTACTTGAAGACTCACTGAAATGACAAAATTTGACTTTGACACCTTAAAATCATTTTGTAAGAGCATGTTTGATCACTAGTGGAAGGTTTCAAAGACTGACACTAACATAATCTATAATTTTCCTAAGTGCAATTGATGGAGAAACCTAAAGTGTCTAGGTGTAAGCAACTCTAGAACAATAAACTCACTAGATTCATGATGATTTAAAAACTATAAGACTTCGTTGACATTTGATTCCACATAGACAGTGTGAATGGGGGGATAGAATGTAGGATGCGTGGTAAGAGAGGAATGGAACATCGATCTGGAACCATGATGTCTAGTGATACCCAAAAATGGACACTTGGCGAAGTCTTGACTCCAAATATGAGCCCATAAAAAATAATTGATCAGAGTCAAATATTTTACCATAAACATCTCATTCCTATTCCTTCAAAACAAATTTTCCCTATCCAAATCAAATACATAGTTGTATATGGCCTTCTCAAGAAATAACATAACTTTCATATATCTAGGACCATAATTTATTTCAAAAATAAATAAGGACATTCCCTTTATACATAGAACCCAATATACCATTCCATAAAAAAAGATCTTATCATAGCTCTCTAATAAATGATTCTAGACACGAGGATTGAAAATATTTTTGTTGCGGATTAACAATGCAAATGTTGTATTTGTGTTGTTTATTTTAGCGTACTTTAACTTGCATGGCTTGGCATTTTTATTGCAAACACGGTACATTGTTGTTACTACACATTCATCAACCTCATATGTTGGTGCAATAATGGCTAGCATACACATACTTTGTATATTTATTTCTCCAATTTTTATGCATACAAGTACATCTACATGAAGTTGTTGGAAAACCATCTTGTTTGGGTTGTAATGAAATATAATATCATACCTACGATAGGGAATAGTTTGTAATTCCTAATTTAATACAACAATAGCAAAGGCTCAACATGACAAGCATGGTAGTCTATGTTCAAGCTCAGTATCTCAACGTTTAGCCTAATAGTGATAAAACCTCGACATTCCACAATACAGTGTCACTATATAGTATCATGTAGCATATAGGGATAATACCCATCTTTCAAGCATTTCCCAATATGGAAATGCCTTGCAGTATGGCCAACCATACAGTTTGACCAACTATGTTTCCAACAACTTTAGGAGCTTTTTTTTTAGTTCTTGAGCCCACCTAAGTGCCCAAGAGGGGCATGGGACCTATAGGAAAATATCACCATGTCCATGAAAAAACAGTAAGAAGGGATTGAGCTTTGTAGAGTTCATCACCTTGGTAATTAATGCTAATATTAAATTTTCTTAAAGTAAAAAAGATAGAAAATGTAAGATAAAGGAAAATATCAAGATTTCAAGGTTGGCATGATTGTTTCCATTCTAGTGGATTTTATCATGTATGAGAGTATGGGATTGGCATTATTCAAGACCACCAAGATATGGGTTTTTGCATCATTTAATCATTCTACGTGAATTAATATAGACATGGGACTCCTAAAATTTCATTTATGAATATCATTCTTATTGTCTTGCTTATCTTCTTAAAATATAATATGTATTTTGTATTTTTTATATACCATGTTTCTCCAACACCCATTTTGGGAGGTCATGTTTTCAAGCATTCCTATTTCAGAAGCTTATACACATTCCAATGTTTTGTGCAACTTAGTCTTGAATTATACTTGTATTATATTTCACAGATAACTCTTTAACTTCCTATTAACACCCAAATCCACCTTAGGCTGAAGGAAGGCGAAATTTAGGGTAACCACAAACCACGCTCAGTTTGGTAGCTAGCCCTACCAGAACAGGGGAGGGCTCTCTCCGAGTTACACTCAGTGAATAGATAAACGAAATGGTATGAGATGAATTACAGTGAAATATTGATCTTAGGCTAGTGAGTAATTATGGATACAAGAAATAATGTTTTATGAATGACTGAGTTTCTCAGATGGTATGGGACCAACGGACAACAATGAGCAGAGAATTTAATACAAAGGCACAGATTATTTTGTGAGGCAAGATAGGCGGAAAATCTAACAATTTAGTTTGAAATAATGGAATGGAGAGATTGCTTAGGAGGGTGAAAAGGGCATAAGTACATGAATCCTTTTCAATAGAAGAGAAACACACAGTGTGAAACTTTCCCGCAGGCAGAGCAATAAAAATGAATTCTACGTTATCTTACTCAGAAAATTTCACTGGAAATGAATATGAATGAATTATGAAACATAACGAGATACATATGAAACATAAGGAAAAACACATTGCTACACTCACAACCACATGAATCTCATGAAATAGAGCCGCTGCCTTTCATTAATCCTCTGTCAAAATATACAATGAAGAAACAAAGTTTCTCTCCTATAGTCTCCCAGACTAGCCAACCCACCCTTTGCAAATGGTTTGCATACAATAAATAGAGCATGCCATGATGAAATAGAATGACCAAGATTTGGGGATTTTTTCGAATCATTACAAAATGGAAGTGGAAAGCCAACCATTAGTTACAGGTGCAACGTTACAAAAATGACAAATGGCTTGGGTGATTGCTCGCCTTCCTTTGCCACTTGGATAGAAGCCAACATGGAGTGAAAATACTTTAAACTTTGCCTTATGTGTTGAAAAAATTGAAGTATAGATGAGCAAGCCCACTTGGAGAAAGTCGTGAATCGAAATTTCGCGAAATGGAGGTGAATTTGGCCTTTTTCTCTATATGCGTCGCGCCCAATTCTATATGCACCGCGCCACTTTGGAGGTTGTTTTGGGGTACCTGCAGGAGTCCAAATTGCACCAAAGTGTGCTTTTTGCGAAGCCTGGCCTGTCTATTTTTCCAACCCAAGTGGAATTTCTGAATTTGGTGCTCATTTGCCCCTCCAAAACTTCATTCTCCCAAGACTGCTTCCTGTGTGTCAAAATAGGGGCAGAGAGGTAATTTTTTGAGTGTTTTTGACCTCCTGGAGACTCAAATCATGCCCAAATTTCTTGTCCATGAACCAGTAGTCGTGATCGTTCATGCGGAATCCAAAAATGCAAGCCATTTGTGATTTGAAGCTCCCAATCCTAAGTGTCGTGCCAGTGGCGCGGCGCACAGGGAGAAAAACCCTGTTTTGTGCACAAAAAAATGTCAAATGACCCAAAATGCCCCAAAAATGCTCCAAATATCTTGGCCATGTACCATTGGTCATTATTTTTCATGTTGAATCCAAACATGCAAACCATTCTTGATTTGGAGCTCCCAATTCTAAGCGTGATGCCCAAAGCTATATGTGTCGTACCGTTTTGCAGGAGCATTTTGGAGGCCTTCCCGGTGTCCAAATTGGATGTAGGATAGCTCATTAGAAAGGTATTTGAGTCTAATTTCCAACCCAACCCGAATTTGGCAATTGAGAGTTTATTTTCCCTGTCAAAAATCAAATCTCCCAAGATTGGTCAAAATGTGGCAGATGAGGCTGCCTCAAGGCAGAGTGTTGTTGCAGTCAACTTTGGAATGCCTTCCTCAACTCCAGTTTGAGCTCATGATAGCTCATTGGAAAGCTACTTGTGTATAGTTATCATCTAACTCATCAAGCAAGTCATTCCATGAACCACGATAGGAGAAAACTTGATCTTCCCAAGGTCACTTCAGAGGTGTATCAATTCTCCTAAGGCGATTGTATTTTTGACATTTCTCTAAAACCATGACACCTGTGTAAAAAGGGAAGGAGTTTTCTCTTCCTTGATTTGGTGTGGACAAAAACCTCTCTCAGTGTTCCCAAATTCATCTTTCATTTCTCAAAAACATCATTTGAGTGAAACCTATCCCGATGTGTGGGACAAGGGATTTTCCGAAATGAAGCGAAATTAAGGGGATAGGGGGCTTCTAAATTCTTGAGAAAATTTTTGGAAGTGGGGAGGGATATTAGAAAGTAGGGGAAAGTGGAATCTCAAAAATTGAGTGAGGGGAAGGGGTCCAAAAAGGCAAAACACAGGCCTAGCCTAGAAAATTGCCAATGTTGTAGCAATAAACTAGGGTTTGTGCTAAAATGAGGAATTTGGGGGATTTTAGGGATGGGAAGTGTTGAATAAGGTGCATTATGGATAGGGGAAGGTGTATGAACATCAGGATACAATTTTTTCCAATGATTTGACCATCCAAGAGAAATTAGCTTCAAAACCCTAGGAGAGGGAAATAAACCTTTCCTAGGCGCAATTGAAGCATGAACAAGGTGTAAAATGACCCAGTGGAACTTGACATGATGATGATAACCCTTTGAATGATGGTACACTTAGTTGAATGGTGACATGGAACGTCATTTGGACAAATTTGACAAGGGTAAAATCAAACCCTAGACCTAATGCCTAGTGACTAAATTTTGCTTGAAGACTCACTGAAATGACAAAATTTGACATTGACACCTTAAAATCACTTTGTAAGAGCATGTTTGATCACTGGAGGAAGGCTACAAAGACTGACACTAACATTGGCTCCAATAGGGGATGGTAGCTCCAGCTCCTTGGAGGTGCCAAGAACTGCAGATCTTTGGGTGAGCAAACATTGCCTTCGTCCATTGGGCTATGGAGACATTATTTCAACAAACCACACAAGACTCTGACTCATTTATTGACTGAAACATGACTCAGACTGACTTAATTATGGAACCAACATGACTGAAAAACTGACTCAATGTAAAAGAAAATGACTCATGACTAACTTAACTAAAACAAGAACTTACAAAACTTGTTTCAATGGCAGCAGTCCATCAAGATTCGAGGGTTTCAAATCATGATGACAGCCACCTGCGTACTAAAGAAATATGTACAATCATGTGTAATGCGTCTTCCAATGTAATCAACCAAGTAGATGCCTCCTTGATTGATTCTCCTAATCATATCTTCTGGTCAACAACAGATACTGGTAACTGGGCTTCCAAAAACATAATTGACCATGATCTCCTTCATCACTGAATACTGCAATAATCACCTTCACTGTTGACTGCAACAAATCTACCATTGGATCCTGAAAAACTTGAAGATTGACATCTTGTTGGAAAATCAAGGTATCTTTTTCCCTTGATTCTGGTCTTTCTTCATAAATAAGAGTATGTTCCGGGTCTTCAAAAATTTTTGAACAAGTGGATGAACAAATCTCCTTTTCAAAGAACATTTCAAAACATTAGACATATGAGGAGGAATTTGAAAGGGAATCCTCAATGGTCTGATCTTCTGAAGTCTGAATATATGGTAGGTCATCTTCATACGATATGATACCCAGATTCTCATTACATTCATCACATTCATCAATCATGAGAAAAGAAACTTTAGATGTTTCTTGAAACCTAACAATAAAATTTCTATCATCTAACATAAATTCATCCAAAGGAACTTCTTCACTTGCTTGGGCAAAGATCTCATCTTGCTGTTCATGAGCTGACTAGATTACCTATTCACGAAGACTGTGTTTTGATGACATGAGAACATTTGGATCCAAATCTCTATCTTCTTCATCCCAAATGATTTCAGCAGCAGAGTTTTCTTTCATGGGACTTAGTACAAGGTTTTCTTGGTCATCACAATCTGAATCTACATCTGAGATGGTTGTCTTAACATTATCACATTATGAATTTGAAACTTGATTTCTCTGCATGATGTCTTCTTCTATGGAAAAATCTGAAAAGACACTTTTTCTTTCATCACTTTCAGCCATATGGAACTCTTCAACCTGTTGATCTATAAAGTTGTTCACCGGACTGTCATCCTTTTCAAAAGAGGAAGAAGTTTCACCAACACTTTCTTTACCATGTGTGCACTGCAAATCCGCTTTAGCTTGAGCTGGAACATAACCGTGCAAGAGTTGATCTATCTCGTCTTCGGACAAAGGAGATAAGACCTTTTGTTTCGTTTTGCTCAAACAGTGATTGTCTTTATTAATTTCAAGTGAAGGTGTATACAAATATTCCTCATACTGCTAATCCATTTCATGTAATTCACGTTGACTGTCAAGATGAAAAATTCCTTCATTTTCCACCGTAGAAAGATATTGATTCTACTGCAAAGTTTCCTGAGCATCTTGATGGGACTCTTCTAGTTTATCTTCATGTTGCTGAAATGGATTCTCGTACAAGGCTTCCATGATCTCATCATCCATAGAATTATCATCTTCATAGTATTTTTCAAGGCTTTCATTAAAAGTAGAAGCATGTTTGCAACAGTCATGAACTAGATTTCATGATGGATAAGAGTCTTTATATCTTTCAATGAACAGGGCATGAAAATCCTTTCGACAGTAAATACAAGTAGTAGGCAAATTTTCATACCAATATTGGGCTTCACCTTCCAGAGTGGCCAGGAATATCTTCATCAAGCAATCTTCGGGAAAATAAACTTTCAACTTTCGAATATGCATGTGAAATATAACTAGATGTAAAGTAGTGTCCTTCTTACCATCATCTTTAAACGTAGGCAGATTCCTTGACCAATCTACCTTCGGAATTTTATTTGGAAAGCCTGGAATGTGATCTCGGCTCATGGGAGCGTATCTTCTTGCAATCTGCTCCATTTAAAAAAAAAACTCAAAGCTACTGATCCCTCTACATTGGAGTCACCATGAAGCACCGGTTGTTGGATTCTTCAGTGAAAGGAGTCGCTAGGTGAATGATTTTAGCCATCTTCTTATGTTTGATCGTTGTTCACCATCAACCATCAGATCTGAGCTTGATAGATGTACTGAGGTAAAACAATATTCAAGCAAACCATTTTGTCCCCAGTGGAGTTGCCACTATGTTAGCACCCAAATCCGCCTTAGGCTGAAGGAAGGCGAAATTTAGGGTAACCACAAACCACGCTCAGTCTGGTAGCTAGCCCTACCAGAACAGGAGAGGGCTCTCTCCGCGTCACACTCAGTGAATAGATAAATGAAATGGTCTGAGATGACTTACAGTGAAATATTGATCTTAGGCTAGTAAGTAATTATGGATACAAGAAACAATTTTTTATGAATGACTGAGTTTCTGGGATGGTATGGGACCAATGAATAGCAATGAGCAGAGAATTTAATACAAAGGCACAGAGTATTTCGTGAGGCAAGATAGGCGGAAAGTCTAACAATTTGGTTTGAAATAACGGAATGGAGATTTTGCTTAGGAGGGTGAAAAGGGCATAAGTACATGAATCCTTTTCAACAGAAGAGAAACACACAGTGTGAAATGTTCCCACAGGCAGAGCAATAAAAATGAATTCTACCTTATCTTACTCAGAAAATTTCACTGGAAATGAATATGAATGAACTATGAAACATAACGAATACATATGAAACATAAGGAAAAACACATTGCTACACTCACAACCACATGAATCTCATGAAACAGAGCCGCTGCCTTTCATTAATCCTCTATCAAAATATACAATGAAGAAACAGAGTTTCTCTCCCACAGTCTCCCAGAAATTACTAGCCAACCCACCCTTTGCAAATGGTTTGGATACAATAAATAGACCATGACATGAGGAAATAGAATGACCAATATTTGCGGAGTTTTTCGAATCATTACAAAATGGAAGTGGAAAGCCAACCATTAGTTACAGGTGCAGCATTACAAAAATGGCAAATGGCTTGGGTGACTGCTCGCCTTCCTTTGCCACTTGGATAGAAGCCAACTTGGAGTGAAAATACTTTAAACTTTGCCTTATGTGCCAAAACAAGTGATGTATAGATGAACGGGCCCGCTTGGAGAAAGTCGTGAATCGAAATTTCGCGGAACGAAGGTGAATTTGGCCTTTTTCTCTATATGCGTCATGCCCAATTCTATATGCACCGCGCCACTTTGGAGGTTGTTTTGAGGTACCTTCAGGAGTCTAAATTGTTCCCAAGTGTGCTTGTTGGAAATCCTAGCCTGTCTAATTTCCACCCCAAGTGGAATTTCTGAATTTGGTGCTCATTTACACCTCCAGAACTTCATTCTCCCAAAACTGCTTCCTGTGTGTCAAAATAGGGGCAGAGAGGTCATTTTTTGAGTGTTTTTGACCTCCTGGAGACTCAAATTATGCCCAAATTTCTTTTCCATGCACTAGTAGTCGTGATTTTGCATGTTAAATCCAAAAATGTGAGCCATTTGTGATTTGGAGCTCCCAATCCTAAGCGCACAGGGAGAAAAACCCTATTCTGTGCACAAACATATGTCAAATGACCAAAAATGCCCCAAAAATGCTCCAAATTTCTTGGCCATGTACCATTAGTCATGATGTTTCATGCTAAATCCAAAAATGCAAACCATTGTTGATTTGGAGCTCCCAATCCTAAGCGCCACACCCAAAGCTCTATGCGCCGCGCTTTTTTGCAGGAGCCTTTGGGAGGCCTTCTCAGTGTCCAAATTGGGTGCAGGATAGCACGTTGGAAAGGTCTTGGAGTATAATTTCCAACCCAATCAGAATTTGTCAATTTGGAGTTCATTTTCCCTGTCAAAAATCAAATCACCCAAGACTGGTCAAAATGTGCCAGATGAGGCTGCCTCAAGGCAGAGTGTTGTTGCAGTCAACTTTTGAATGCCTTCCTCAACTCGCGATTGAGGTCATGATAGCTCATTGGAAATATATTTGTGTTTAGTTATCATCTGAATCATCAGAAAATTCATTTGGCCAACCAATATAGGAGACAACTTGAGTTTCCCAAGGTCACTTCGGAGGTGTATCAATTCTCCCAAGGCGATTGTATGTTTGACATTTCTCTAAAACCATGACACCTCTGTAAAAAGTGAAGAATTTTTTTCTTCCTTGGTCTGTTGTGGACAAAAACCTCTCTCAGCTTTCCAAAATCCATCTTTGAATGCTCAAAAACATCATTTGAGTGAAACCTATCCCGATGTGTGGGACAAGGGATTTGCCGAAATGATGCGAAATGAAGGGGATAGGGGGCTTCTAAATTATTGAGAAAAATTTTGGAAGTGGGGAGGGATGTTGAAAAGTAGGGGAAAGTGGAATATCAGAAATTGAGTGAGGGAAAGGGGTCCAAAAAGGCAAAACACAAGCCTAGCCTAGAAAATTGCCAAGTTGTAGCAAGAAATTAGGGTTTGTGCGAAAATGAGGAATTTGGGGGATTTTAGTGATGGGAAATGTTTAATAAGGTACATTATGGATAGGAGAAGGTGTATGAATATCAGGATACACGTGTTTCCAATGATTTGACCATCCAAGAAAAAATAGAATCAAAACCCTAGGAGAGGGAAATGAACCTTGCCTATGCACAACTGAAGCATGAACACGGTGTAAAATGACCCAGTGGAACTTGACATGATGATGAAAACCCTTTGAATGATGGTACACTCAGTTGAATGGTGACATGGAACGTCATTTGGACAACTTTGACAAGGGTAAAATCAAACCCTAGACCTAATGCCTAGTGACCAAATTTTTCTTGAAGACTCACTGAAATGACAAAATTTGACCTTGACACCTTACAATCACTTTGTAAGAGCATGTTTGATCACTAGAGGAAGGCTGCAAAGGCGGACACTAACACTTCCTAGTACTTATCTCCCATCCAAAAAGGTCAGAAATCAAGCAATAAATTATTTCATGCAGTAGAGGGCCATGTAGTGTATATACGATATGTATTGAATCTACATTTCTTCCAATTTGAATCTAAAAATTTGATAATTTTTTGGTGAATTTGATCGCTTCGTAAGATTTTAAGGTCAAAAATTTACCCTGAAAATTTACATACCTAGTAACAAAGGTGTCGTTAATATTTTATCAAGATTGATGTATACAATTATTACTCTAGATTATATGGTCATTGGGGGTATCATTGGGGGTAAAAAGTTCTCCCATTTGATGTTAGGATATGATAACAGATATTGGAAGCACCCATCACTAGAAATCGTCAACTCACCCAGTTCCCATATGACAAGTCTTGTTGTGTGGATAACTTGACCACTGAATCTTTCAACATGCTGTCAGAGAATCTAGATACTTTTTCCCACAACACAATATCTGAAATTCAACATGGGTGAAAACAAATCCTTCAATAAATTAAAATTTTGTGGCTATAGAACCTAGAGGAAGGGCCACATATGAATTTGAAATCGAGGCACAATTTCAGTCAGCAATGTCAGCTACAAAGAATAATTCCCAGGAACTTACTACTTATCAAGTCATCATTCAAGCTGATTTTTTTTCTTTCTATTATGGTCATTGTTCATGAAACAAGTTTGCATTGGAATGAATATAATGGACAAAATCAAAATCACTAGATATGCACTTCATACCATCAAAACCCAAAAACCGGCCTCCATGCTCCTAAAAATTCACATAGAAAAGGCTTGTCATAAGTTAAACTAATACTACATAATTTCAATCCTTCAGTTGAACAACATATATTGGCATGATCTCATTTGGGTTAAGAGCATTTTGTACTCAACCAATATTTCAGTCCCAGTTAGTAGCTCCCCAACCTATTTGTATCCCACTTAAACAGAATTCAAAAAAGGATGTCAGCTTGTATCAATTCTTTGAATATGATCAACACAATACCTTTCTAACATCTTGATATGGATCCAACAAGAAATACTCTTACAAGGAAAGGAATACAGTAGCCAAAAAAATTAAGGTCAACCACCAATCATTTTTTGATGATACAATTTCTAACATAAGCAAATTTCTAGAAGCTTTCCTATGAAATCATTTGTGAAGCTTCAGGATCAAAGGTCAACTTTCAAAAATTGCAGTCTAATTTTGATGTAATAATCCCTTAGTAGTGGTGCATCTTGAGTTAGGATTTATGTTTTTTTTTTAATCATGATCAAGTTTTTCTAGGAAGAACATATTGTATTTACATGGTATGAGATTGTATAACAATCTATTAAAGTGCACCCCTCGTTGGCACACCTGCTTATAGTGATTTAAATTTTTGCTGACTAATTGGTCCTTAAAGGAGAATTATGGTCATATTTGAGCATTAACCTTTGTACACATATTTTGATGTTTATTTAATTGTTCAATGGTTAAATTAGTCTAATTTATCCAAATTAAGGTTAATAGCTTCAACACCCTACTTCATTGGGTTCCTTTTCACACTTACAAAGGGAAGGTGGCACATTACATAGTCATCTTACTAAATTTGGAACATATCCTTGTAGGGAAAAATTGTGGAGTCACTTCTTACTATTTTTGAAGGTGTATACTTATTTATTCCATATAATTTTGGCATTGTCAAACCTATATTTCACCCTTTTCTCCCTAAATTTGTTTCGTTTGACGTTGACCACTTACTATTTTGGGATTTGACTACTTCATTTTACACATTCATCCATGGAGTTGGTTGCTTGGGATTTAATCATATGAGATTGGTGGGAGATTAATTAATTTGTTGTTGTTAACTCTTTCCCTGCACAAGTCTTGAGGAGTTGTAAATACCTCAAAGATTTTTTATTTATTTATTTATTGAGGCACTTGCACATTGGAGAAAGAGTCCCTGACTAATCTTTCTACATTGAAAATTTTTTAGGCTTTACCAAGCCTTTCTTGAGGAGCACTCCATCTAGTTGATACAGTATTTTGGGGATGCACTTGGACCCAAATGCTATGCAACAAATGGTTTGAAGCTTATAATATATAAGACCTAAAAATGAAAATGTTCCAAGAAAATCTATATTTTAGAGATCTTTTATGTTCCCAAATCTGCTATAATTTCAAAGAGAGGTTGGGGAGGCTCAATCAAGCTAGGGGCCTAAAATAATTGTCCCACAAGATCACCACTTACACAATTTTATAGAATAGAAAGAATTATTTCTTTGATGAAACAATCCCACTTCCAAACAATGGTTAGTAGTAAGTGGGCCAAAAACTTGCAAGCAATATTAAGCATGGAACCTTGCCAAATAAATGCATTCAAGGTCTCAACCTTACATTTCCAAAGGCGTTCCTTTCAGAAATAGCGTCTCTCAGTCTATCAATGCTTTTGTAGACAATTTATGAATAGCCCAATCAATAATTTAGCAATGAGGTTCAAATTACATTGAATGTGTTGTGCTTCAAAACTACTACTACGGAGGTCCTCACCAGCTTGAAACCTTCAACAAGCTTATTTTCAGCCACATCTAACATGGGCCATTATTAATTTAAATAAGTTAAAACTGTATAACTTGTCATAAAAGCATAAGTGTAACAAAATAATCCCAATGTCCATGTAAATCCACACATGCAGGGTAAAAGGTAGGCAAAAAATCAGGAATGGAACTTAAATCTGAGCCTCCTGGAATAACCCATTATCGTCCCAATTTCTTATCTGTATTATGGGAAATTACTGTTGAAAGAAAAATCAGACTTTGAGGCCAACCTGAATCATGTTTTCATATTGCTTTTAAGTTTTGGATCTACTTGTGAACAATTTATAATGTTAACAAGTCTCAAAGATCTGAATCCTGATTTTAATTGTGTAGAAAAGCATTGCAAGAATATTTTTATAACCCCAACAATATATCATAGTAGAAAATTAGGTTTCTTGATCAATTACCAAAAAATTCCAATAGTCAAACATGAATTTAGAGATGAGAAGTGCATAATAAAAAAAATATCTATAATTTAGATCAAACAACTAATAACCAAAACAAATTAATTAGTTATAAAATTAAATAAAATGATGAGCTCAAATGAACCATTTTATGACACAAACATACTACAAACAACATTCTAGTACCACAAAAAATGTAAACATAAAAGAAAACACAACCACAACTATCAATCCACAGTACCCAGATGGTTCAAACTTCGAACATTTGAGAAAAAAACCCTACAACCATGTTAGAAGTCACTGAAGATTGCTTGGGGTGAAGAAAACTTGTGAATTGTTGGCATGCACATGAAACCAAAGACCAACAATCCATAGGGGTTTCACTGGGGCAGAAATACCATACCATGCATTCATATTGGGGGATATATAATGAGGAAAAAATGACATAATATATTGAACATATAATAGGGATAAAGTGTTTTTATATTAGCAGGTATAAAAAATGGAGCTTAAAGTTAACGAAAAAATATAAAGGGGTATAAAAAATGTTAATGAAAAAATTGATACCTACAATATCTAGTGAAAGCAGGGGTTTTTTAAATTGGGAAGGTGTATTGGGTTCATATTGTTAGGGGGTTAAATAATGTGATTTTAAGAAATATTTTCCAATATGTAGTGAAATTAAGGGTATTGTTTAGTATGCCATGAATGCACATGCTATGTCATAGGTTCATTGAGTGAATCCCCCGTGCAATAGTCCTACACAAAGAAAATCCTATCATTTTTGTAACCTAGCCTCTTGACTGTCTTATGGAATTCTTACACACAAACCAACTCCCTTGTTACTTCCATTTTAAACATGATTTCTATTCAAAGGATGGGGATGTGTACCAAAATACCAAAGTTATTTCCAATAGTTTGCAAGTCATCTTATAGCCCTCCTTGACATAGACTTAATTCTAATTTTAAACATGATAAATAATGAAAATGTACTTAGTAGGTAACTGTTATCCACCCAATGTGAACGATATTTTCATTATAATATTTCTTACCCATATAAAATGAGACTTGAAATTTGTGTTGGATGGTAGAAACTACCAAATTGCATCATATAAGGCACATCAACCTATCATACTAGGCATTTCATACTGGTTATGTGTATGTGTGTGTAAAATCCAATATATAACACACTCATATGTCCCATTGTTGGCAAGATACAAAGAGAAAAACTTATCAACTATATACAATCGTTAAGATAAGCCTCCTCTTGAGATAATGTCCAAGAAAACTCAATTTGATACTTTCAGTTAATCACTTGCTAATCAATGGTCATAGGTTCATAAAGGCCAAGATCATTGTATAAAAAGCAAATGATGATCAATATTTCTTAATGTATAAAAAGAGATAACAAAGAACAATAGACACTAAGTGAGATCACCTTAATAGGATCCTGCCTTGTATCCTCTCCCATTCTAAGACATCATGTATTTATGTTGTTCATGAACCTCAGATACCAAAGTGTTTAGAATCTATACAATGTTTTTCTTGGATTAGTACTGAGCAGAACAATAAACCCATTCTCTGGAAGAAAAAAAATTATGTACCAATAATGCACTAAGAATATGTATGCATGTGAATGTTTTGGTGGGATAGTAGTATGGGAACAAACTTTGGCATACAAAAGGCACAATGAAAAATGCTATCATCACCCAACGGGCCTATAAAATAGGGTTCATGATGTCATGATCCCTAATCAAATTCCTCATAGAGGTTTCATGGTATTTTCTCCTCTCAATCTATATCCTCTATATTCCAATATTGGCCTCCACAATATCTACTCCTTTCAATAAGAAGCTTAATGAAACCATTTTTCATAGAGTATTATTCACACAACCTTAGACTTTTGTAGCAATGGAAAGTACAAGACATAGATAAGATGTTGTTCTAGGTGTTGTAGACAAGAAACAAATAAATTTTAAAAGTGGCTATATTAAAGTAGTAAAAATATTAAGCCAAATAAAATAATATGCCTATAATAGAGGCATCATCAAATGGGACTATGGAATAGGAAGGTTTATAAAAGTAACCATTTGACATCATCTTTGCTAATCAGACTTTTCCTAGTGGGTTCTTAATTTTTCTTCTCATGACCTACATCTGGTGTTCTCCAACATTAGGCTCTACAAAATCTCCCCCTTTTCTATAAGAAACCTAAAGAAGCCTAGTTTACTTTTAAGTTTTGAGTTATTTATGCAACCCTTAACTTGTGTAGGAATAGAAATTATATTACACAAGGTGGTATTTTCTCTAGATATAGAAAGCTGCAAAGTAATTTAAGAAGTAACTATATAAGCACAACAAATATAATCATCCATACAAAATCATAAACCAACAATGGATGTATGGAAAGATCAATCGATATTCCCACTGCTTTGAAATCAAGAAAACATCCACCATAAATATCAAATTAGAATAAAATGAGTTTTTAAAACATAAAGAAAAAATAAAAAAAACCCTAGTATAAAGCATTAAATAAGTAAACCATATAATCAGGATTTACATTCACTAATTAAAGAAGATAAGGAAAATAACTTTGGCAAAATCTAATTAGTGGCTCTGAAATGTAGGGATATCATGGCTAGTCACCTCACTTGCCTATGCATCATCATGAAGCTTTTCTAGTGATGGACAATTTGTTTTATGGATACAGGGTGGATAAAAGAAAACTAATATGGTAGCATTCTATATCTATACGTTTCTTAATATGTTCTATAATAGATCGAGTATCTTTATTTTCATGAAATTTTTTAAGGTAATTGATGTGGATCAAACATTTCAAATACATTCATGTCAATGAATAACTACCAATTATCTGCGAAGGAAATATCTCCCATTGATATTGAATCTATTTGGCTGAACGTCGACATCTTCAGAAACATTAAAAAATAGGATTATTGTGTACACATCAGACCAATAAATAAGGAGCCCGGTGATACAACTAGAAAAGTTTCAAAAATTGTGAAGCTCCGTTAGAATATAACAATACTGAAAAACAAGAAAAACACACACACAAACAAATATATATATATATAAATGAACTTAAAAGTACAAAAATTATAAAGTAGTGGATCTACAACTACTATTATAACATGAAATACAGAGACCTTGAACCATCTCACAAGAATAATCATATGCCATTGGAAATCAAAATAGGTCTCAAACAACGCAACCATGGACTTCTAATAAAAAATAATTTAATATCCTAAAAGTATAATTCCCTATTCTAGCGATGTAAATAATTTCACACCTCCATTTTGTTTGACCATGAGTCAAAATTTGACCTCTATGTAATTCAAGCCAATCTGGAAATGAAGGGAAAGATGTATACCACCTTTGTGTATAAAAATCTATGATCAATTTTATTTTCTCCTACCGAAATATTAGACAACATTTAACTTTATAATTTGCCTTGCTAAAATATAGCACAAACCTAGAAAAATTCCATTTACAATTGGGAAAAAATGTCAAGTTTTCAGAGTACTACTAGAGATTAAAATTCATCTAGGACCCGCTGCTGAAGCCAAGTCTAACTCCATGATAGCAAGTCAAACTCAGGAACAACAAACTTGCAAATACTTGTGGGTGACAACCTCACCTACAAGTAACTTGTAGGTTATTCACTATTTGACAAATCCCACTTGTGGGAAGATGGTAAAATTATCCGCATCAAATAATCGAAAAAGTGATGAAAAGCTCGCATTTTTGAATGATTTTTCTTGCCAAGTTGTTGCAAACTCTAAGTTCAATTCTTTCTCTCCAGCCCCTCCAGGTCCTTTGCCAACCTGAATATATCAGCGTTGATTCCATTATACTGCACATATATATTCTATGCATGGCATGTATTATACATCACTTTCAAGATTATTTTCAATTTTGTTGCATATTCATGACATTTTTGATCTCATAAAAAGCATTCAAAATACTTTAAAAATATAATTCCACCCAATTCCCCTAAAATAACTTGTAAATAAGAAATAAGATTCATATTAAAAACATCACACACTTATTACAGACCAACATGCTTTTTCAAGAGACACTTTCTAAGGCCATACTTTGTTTATGAAGCCTACTCACATTGATTGGTCTGTTATCCCCTTCCCATGGAGAGCACACTGTAAGGCTCATATAAATTTTCTTTGAATTTAAATTGTATTAAGAATTTACAAATATCTTCCTTTAATTTCCAATTCATATATGTAATTTGAAGCCAATTTGGTTTTGTTAAAAAATTATATATTACAAGGCAACGGAACACAAAATATTGCAGAAATATATACATAGAAAACACATAAAATAAGAGAGACACAGATATACGTGGTTCACCCAGTTTGGGCTACGTCCACGGAGAAACAAACAGTCCTTCCTTTTATATTATCCAGAAAACAGAAGAGATACAACCCACAACAGATCTGTTGTAACACCCTCTTCGCTCTCAATATCCTCCCTTTTCCTCACTCAGAATATAGATATGCATAGATGCAATAAAATTCCCTCATATATAGTGAGGGGTTGCCTTCTATGGAAAAAAACCCTAAACTAAACATAACTTCTACTGTCAGATCATCTACCTAATGAACAACCTAGATTGACTAGAAATTACTAGAATTTTGCAAGGCAATTTTACATCTATTTTTAGCTTCAGGGGCACTACCCCCAAACCCCCTGCCAGGGGACTGCTGGCCCTTAGACCCCCCTAGCTAGGGGGGATCAGCCCCCCTAAACCCCTGCAAGGGGGACAAGTCCCCCCCGCACACCCCCACCCCCACATGGACGGGTGTACAATCTTCCTGGGGTATACATCTGTCTGAGACCTTTGAATATAGAAGATAATCAGGCTCCACACCCAACAGGTTTTCAATTGATATGGTATTTTAAGGACATTTCTTCCCATTGAATCATAGTTATCTTGACTTTATCTTCCTTCCTATAGGTGTCTAATAGATTTATAGGCTCATATATAGGTTCCGTAAATTGTTGACATATAAAGAAAAAGAATAAGCATCGGTAGTGGGACTGATTCAAGTACGGATTGAGATAAAGACCCTCGATCTACAGGGTTAAAGGCATGGGTAACAATGACTAACATTTGATCCAAATCAAACAAATCTAGGTGCATTTTGTGTTAATAGAAATTTTTTTGGTAACAACAATTTTTGAATTAAGTTTGGAGATCATTTCAACATAGTTTGGAGATTGAATTAAGTTTTTTGTTTTTTAATAAAGGGGATTGTAGTCGACCAGGGTTCAAGCCTATCGAAAAGAAAAACGTAATGAAAATTAATTGGTTTGAATGAGACATTTTACATCCCCAAAACAAAAGACCTAAAGATTTGATTCTCAGGAAATTAGTCACAGAAAAGAAATGAACTGAATATTGATAGTGAAATGGGTGAGATTGACAATGGTCTAGGTGGTGTCAGTAGTGCATCTAATTAGAGAGAGTACGATGATCCATGTGAAGAAAACTATGAGAATGTAGGCCATCCACACATCAAGATACATAAACCATGATTTTTTCTTGTTCAAATCTGTCATAGGAACCACATGTATGTATAGGATCCCCATCCCCATGTTTGGGAAGATCAACCCACCTTCCACCATTGAAGAATTGATCAGATGACAAATGATTTCCTGTGTTTCCCTGTTTCTGTCATGTGAGAATGATACACAATCCCTCCTTCCAATTTAACTAACCTAAAGCATATGTATTGGTTCAGATCTAATTTTAGTAAAACATATGCCTTTGGTTCAGGTCTAATGTTAGTAAAGTGTATGTATTGGTTCAGAACTAATTTTAGTAAATAAAAATAGAGTAAGGACTATGATTTTTTTTAGCAATTTTGAGTATAATTTTTAGTTTAATGAATTTTAATGAACCTCTTTTTCATAGCTCTCTAGCATTTAACATTACATCTAGCATTGCATTAGATCTAGCATGTTACTCATCATAAGGATTCAAAACTCAGATTCACTCATTTAGGTAGGTTTCTTTTTTGAATTCTTAAACTTAGAAACTTTAATGGACAAGCCAATTGTATTGAAAACAAAGAAACAAAGTTAAATAGATGTCTTTCATAAAAATAGTAGTCTATATGTGCAAGTCATATTTTAAGTTCACTTGTGTTTTATCAAACATGAAGGAATGGTTTGATTTTCATAGTTAACACATGTCATAATACTCCCAATTCATGTGATAGCAAAGAAGAGGATGAGATGTAAAGGGAATTATTCAAAAACTTCACACATGTTAGACTTAACTCCTAATTGGCATTTTTAATACTTTCATGTCACATATCAGGACTCAAGTGGGATAATGGATCAGTTTGTGATTGGTCTTGGTGACATATTTTAATGGAAATTATCTCTAAACCTATGTGACTTCTTGGTAAGATATTCTCATTGTATATGGATTTTCTTTAGAACTTTTACCTTATTGTAAGGGTTTTCATGGTTTTGTGATGCCCTATCAATGTTATGTTTTGGAGAATCCTATCTTTTTCATGGTGTCTAGGTTCTAGGTTCTTGTGGCCTCGATATTATTTTGGGTTGTTTGGATTATATTTTGGAATTTGTTGACCATAACTTTCCTACCCTACTCTATCACCCCTAGCGCAATTCTTTTTTGCAAGGAAAACCTAAAGAAAGATAATCATTATTTTTTAGGACTCATTGTTTGGGCACTTCATAATTCCCTCTTGATTGGGCAATAATTCCTAAAGATGGACTAAAGTGAAACCCAAGAATTTAATAAAGAGCTATATAGACATGAGTAACATATCAAAACAACAAAACCTCAATTCTCTCAATAACCACCGTCATGGACACCCTAGTTGAACAAAAGTAACAAATAAAAATGCTAGAAATATAATATTTTATGCTAAGAAACATGGTTTGCAATAATGATAAAGGCTCACACTTAGTTTCCTCTAATTACATAATGTTAATTAATTTATCTCAATAGGACCTCAAGGAATAAAAAAACACATAAAATGACAAAATACATGGAGCTAGGCAATCAAAATTCCCACCATAGCAACAAACACATATTTCATTAGTTTCCATGTTTTTAAATCAATATTAGGCATCACTTTAGAGTGTCTATTAGCAACAAATAATTATTTGGATTTAAAATTGGCATAATTGGTTGTTATCATCCAAAATTGCTCAAATATTCAAAACTATTAAGTTGTTGACACTTGCTTTTAATTGTATTACAAATATATGACTTTGCATAAATTCATTTTTAAGAAGCATGGTTTGCCCAACGGAATTAAGCTTGCTTTCTATGTAAAATGACAACTAGTGATTCTCTGAATTAATTGCATTTATATTCTTTGTGGCTCTCTCTTTCGTTTCTTTCAAATATTGACAGTTTCTCCAAAATATGATGGACTTATTAACAACGACTAATAAAAGGATATGAAATAAGATCTAGCATATGTTTCAGTTACTGCAATACTAAGATGCACATGAGCATTTGATTTTTTTGTGTATAGATGATGTGCATTTGATGTTCATGCTTCTAGGTTAGCTTTTTTATATTTACAAATAGGCTAGTTATTCTTAGTTTGAAGCTCATTCTGGATGATCCTCAAGGAGAAATTCGTAAGTGTCATAGGAAAAAATTCACTCTTAAAACCTTGTTTACTAAAATTTCATCATTAGTGATAATTAACATGCGAGTTCAATTTATGTTTCATAGTTACAATATCATATATATTTTCAATAGGCAATCCATGCATGAAGTGCCACTTTCTCTAGCAAGCCAAAGAAAATCACTAAAAGCACTAAGATACATTGAAAGTAAGTCACACCACTTCAAAATAGTATTCAAATAGGTGAATGGTATTTGATCCTAAGTTAATGCAATACTTCCTCAAATGACTTTATGAGAGAAGATGAAATGAATTGGAGTGAAAGGAATGATGATGAACTATGTTTCTATATTTAGACCAACACTTCATCATGAGACTCAAACGCAACCAGACAAAAATATCATACAAAGCATGGATTATGATGCTTGACACCTCATCTATAAACAGGGTATTAAGGAAAATATCAAGTGAAAACCAATGATGTTGATGAAAAATGTTCCTTTTATCACCAAAAAAATTATCGTGTAGCCTAATTTACTAGATTGATCGAAGTACGCCATGTAAAGCCAATTTTACCATAGTAAAATTGTTCTCACTGTGAGAAATTACCTAATGAGAGACCTTTATTAAGTAATTTATAGTTAAACCCATGAATAATAATTAAATAAATCACTATTTATTTGGTTTTCTTCTAGGAATAATTAATTAAACCATTGTTTTATTATTATTCCTTGTTAAATTTGACCCAACCATGAAAAAAATAAACAAGTAAATCATTATTTTTCTTATTTTCTCTAAGAATAACTAATTAATCATTAATTAATTACTATTCTTTGTTAAGTTTGACTAAATCCATTTGGAATAATTAAATAAATCATTATTTGTTTATTATTCCTTAACTAATTCCTTGAGATAATAAATAAATCATCTATTTATTTATTATTTCTATATAAAAGTTTAAATACTTTTTCCCTCCTAACCAAATATAATAAAATATTCCAAATGGTAATTCCAAGAATGGGATCAATAATATTTTATTATTGCTCATTATTCGAGGATAACTCAATATTTTGTCATAAATAGGAGGGTTTTCCATTCATTATTCACTTCTGATTATTTTCATTGTTACACTCACTCTTTTAGCTCTTATTATTTTCATTGTCGCACACCATATTTTTGCGAGGTTTATGCATTATAGAGGAGAGAGACTCTATAGAAGCTGAATATGTTTGAGGATAGCCAAGAACCCATCCCATAGAGGGGGACTGGTAGCATATATTTGTTCCCTTCACAGGTGTTATAATAAAATCATTGTTTACAAATCTAGTTTCCATTGGATGTTTTGGAGTTATTACTCTTCATTTTACTGTTTAATTATGATTACAACATAGATAAGGATTTTGGAAGGTTTTGTTTCTATCAATAGCTACAGATCTATGATGTTTAGTAGTAATTTCCATGTTTGCGATCGTTTGGCATCCACGATGTTAAGTGGGTTATTTTCGTACATCATTGAGAAGAAAACACTACAACAAATCAGCGACTCAGTTTGGTTTTATACTTCAAATACAAAAGCCTAGGTGACCTTTGGTTTTTAGCTTAGTTTTTCCTCTTTTTTCTCTTATATTAATGTTTCCTAGTGTTTTAACCCTAGATCTGATAAATTTCTCACTTCCATAAACTTTTTGGTTGTTTCTACAGGTCACAGGAACCAGCAACAACAAAGGCGGCACTTTTTTTCTGAAATTTCCAGACTGGAAGTCTCGAAGTAGAAATCATAGTTTTCAGCCCAAAAGGTGTGATTTGGGCTCCAAAATGTAGCTTTCTGCGAAAAAAGTACAATTTCATCAAAAGACAGATTAGAACCTGTGATTTTTGGGTTTTAGGGTTTTTCTCAGATCTATTTCTGGGTTTTGCTAAGAGCTATCTGCTGAGTGTCTAACCTCTGTCTCATCCCCACTTAGGCCTTGATCCATTTTGTTTTACTCGTTGAAGTCAAACTTAGCCTCCCTTAGGGCTTCTAGTACACTTCCACCTTTCTTGGAGGAGTTTAGCTAAGTGAGAAGTCTAAGTTTTGTTTGCAGCACTTTCAGCCACATTTTCCAAATATGTAACTTTTTGTTTCAGATATGATAAGATAGGTTTCTACCATCCATAGTTTCACATTCAAAATTGTTTGCTCAATCCCTTAGGGTCCCATCAGTTGCCCTAGGTGTTTCACCCATCTCCCTACCTTTTTGTTGCGATCTTCCCCTCTAGGTTTTTACTGTTGCTGCACCTCTTGCTAGAAGCTTAGAGTCACTTGATCCCAGTCACACCAAAATTTAGATATCTTGACCATTTTAGTGTATTTTCCATCGGTTTAGCCACCTAGCAGTACAATTTTTACAAAACTAGTTTGGGTGGTGTTTAGTTAATTGTTTTTTTGTTTATTTTCTTTTATTTATTTCAGTTTATTTGTAGCAAGATTTTTTATTTTTTACAAACATGATCTGGGCTTAATCAATTAATACACTTGCACACACAAGCACACCTTAAGTGAAGGGTGCTTGGTTTACACCACCAAGCCAAGGCTTAACATAATAAAATTTATCTCACTGCATCAGAGACAAAAGATATATTGTTGATCTCCCTTCACCCTTTCCTTGTTCTGTGTGGCCTTGCATCATTGCACCACCAAGGCGTTAGTCGCAGAGACTATTAGGCCTTCACCCCCAGTTTTTGCTTGGGCATATTACTCCTCTCCATCGGGTTCGAGTTCATAGCTCTCCGAGTTCCCATTCTGACTCTTCTCCTACTCCTTATGATTCCTCATATGATTTTGAACCTCGTTCACCGCATATCATCACCATGTCTGGACCCACAACAGCTACAGGACCCTAATCTGGTGGTGCCTCTAGTGTTATACTAGTGGTCAAATTAGGTGGAACAGTCTCAGGAACTATTCCAGCAACCCCCATGCTCCCCTTTATAGCTGGGTTAAGTCTACTGGATCTTAACCAATTGATAAATGACCCCATACACCATGATGCTAGTTGGCGCTCTATGCCGACTAATATTCCCTCAAACATCCCAAAGTTTGAGGGTATTGTTTGAGTGGATCCTACCAACCATGTCTGATCCTTCCACATGTTGTGTTCGTCCAACTCCATAACTGATGAATCCATTTGTCTTCAGCGCTTTCAACGCATTATTATTGGAGACGCTGCAAAATGGTATGTAGATCAGCTTGCTACCTCTCATTCTATTTTCGCAATGCTTTCTAAAGCATTCTTGTCCTATTACTAGTTACCTCTCCAGTTCAACATTAGTACTAAGCTTTTGACCACATTCCACCAATCCTCCACTACTCATCTTTCTAACCATTTTCAAGAGTGACGTCAAAGGAGGAGCACATATCATGCCCTACCCTTCGAAGATTGTGTTTATCTAGATTGGTTTCTTAAGAGCTTTTTATCCCCCATCGAGAAAGATGTCGCGTCTCATTTTCCTTAAACCAAGGAAGAAGCTCTCTAGACCGCTTTGAGATATGATATGATTTATGCTCAATCAAGTTATGTCTATACCATTATTCTAGACCTCCCTCGTTGTGGCAGTGCTAATGCACCGGGGGCATCTCATGCCACTCATAGTATCGTTGGATCCATTTCGCACTTTTCACCCTATTCATAGCAGATTTATGGCTACCACAAGGGGGCACCAATTCCTCCAACATTTATGCCCCTCCTACTAGCAACATATTTCTAGGGCCTCTGCTCATTTACCAAAATGTTGCTCCTTCTTATGTATAGCCTGATGATCTAGCCCCTCAAGCATTAGCGTCATAGCCTCCCATCCATCCTCAGCCCCAACAGCCACCACCCCCTTAGGGTTAGGTCTTTGCACAACAAAGTGATACCAATCCCCAGAATTCAAAGAAAAATAATAAGGGGAAGGATATTAAGGGTAACTAGGGTAACCAAGGTAACTAGCCTAGTGAATCCTAGGGAAACTAGCCTAACACCAACAACCAGCAATAGGGCAACCAACCCAAGCAAAACAAGTATATTCATACGAATAAGCCTTGTGCATGTTGTGGTGTACATGGAAACTATACACATGAGTGTCCCCTTTTACCCCAGATGCACCAACTATGGGAAGCTCAAGCAACTTCTCGAGGTCAACAATCACCTCAGAATCATGCGCCACCTCAACTAGCCGTGCTCAGAAATCCTTTCCCTCAGCAAGGATTTGTTGCTGCTCAACCCCAGCTAGGTCAAGTAGCCCACCACTCCCAACCTTCTAGTTCTAGTGACTACCAGATTCTTATGATGAACTCTGATGAGGTTAACCCCTCCCATATCAACCTACAAACTCGGCCACGTCAATATGACAAGCCCTCCACTTCATCAGCTTCCGAGTCCAAAACCGAAGTATCCAATGAACCTATTATGACACCCAATGGTCCCTTACATATCCCTCAACCCAAAGTTGAGGCTATTCACAAGATCCCAAAAGGACCATTATGCTATAATGCAACTTCTAACAGAGCCTCCCATAAATACAATATAGTAGATGACTTGGGGCATTCACTTGCTACCATGTCAACATCAGAAGTCCTTGAGTCATGCCCTTCCCAAAATAAGGCTCTACTAACTACCTTGGGTGCAATGGATCCTTATGACAATCGTTTGATCGTCTTTCTGGTTGATACATCAGAGCATCCCCATTACCTTCATATTTTTTTTTCTAGATACCAGTTAGAGTATGTAATGCCATCATCTCTAGATGCATTATTGATGAAGGTGCATCCACCTATGTGACGTCTATTTTTGTTTGGAAGCAACTCAAGTCACCTGAGTTGTCCCCCCCCACCATCACCTTGCAGGCTTGGGATGGACACTTCTCCTAGCCCCTTTGCATGTACTACAACTCTTCAGTGACCTTTGCTGGAAAGATTGTCCATGTTGATATCAAAGTCATTGATGTCCCTTTGGATTACAACATCCTCTTAGGTCATAGTTACATAAATTCCATGTCATCTATCGTCTACGGTATTTTCCAAGATGTGCTTCCCCCATGAAGGGAAGATCGTTACCATTGATTAGTTGACTTACTACAAACTGACATCTGTGACCTCCCCCGAGTCCATCATCTCGTCGGTATCTAATAAACAGTCATCCACTCGCACCAGTGTCTCACCTAGAGTCTATAAAGATTCCTCATTGTTAGATGCCTTCCTTGGCCACCACCCTCCCGTTTCTGAACCTACATCCATGAGTTTTTTCATGTTACAAGCGTCACGGGCTGCCCTTAAGAAATTTAGTACACTTGATCAAAACCCAGCTCCTTGGAATCCTACTATTGCTCTTCTAGCTGAAAAATATGGACCCACTCCCCCAAGACCTCCTCCATTTGTGGGTGCCTCTCCTATGTTCCCTCTAGGAACTATTCCTCTAGGTCTTAACCATCCAAGAGCTATTCCACTGGGACATTATCCTATCGACCATATACCTTTCTTATTCTGCTCTCTGGGAGTTTTTTTCTGTACCTATCATGGCTTCGCTAGTCCTTCTTAACATGACTCTCAGGATCCCTATATGGTACATCAATCCCCCTGCAAACATTCCACTTGGTCATCCAAGACCATATCACGCTTTGACTTGAGTTCAACTAGTCTCCATGACTCCTACCGTCTTTTCGGTACCATCACCACCTCAATAGGAACCAAATCCTGTTGCGAAAGCATCTTGCCAAGGGGGAAAAAATAAAAAGAAAGATTCAAAGGACAAGGCTCCCTAGGCTCCTCCAGCCCCTAAGGCCCCAAAGCCGTGCACTTTGTGTGAAGTTGTTGTGCATGCCACCAATAATTGTCCTAAACTCCCTCAACTCAAATCTTTGTTTCACGAAGCGTTCCCTGAGTCAAATATTCCAGAAATCCATGTTGACATACTCGTCCCACCTAAGAAACTAAAAATGCTTCACACAAACCATGCTTGTGCCCTTTGTTCTCTTCATGGTCACAATTTCCATTGTTTCCCTCGTGTCGATGAGTTTCGCGATTGCCGTGGGGCAATTCGTGAATGAGAAACCACTCATAGTAGAGATGCTAGTCCTCTACCTGTGGATTCTAGTGTTGGGCCATGCAAAAGGTATAAATTTACCCCTAATTACACTATCTTTTTCCTCCGTTTTATGCATTTGTGCCATGACATAAAAAGGTTTTGATAAGATTTCAATAGAAAATGAATGAAACTTATTTTCATGCGATTTGACTGACAAAGCTAGCTTTCATTGTTTATTATGCATAAATTGGTGAATGGAACAACTACTCTTCAAACTATTGAACAACAAAGGCTAAACAGAGCAAACAATGTGTGTCTTGTGTGGTCAAACCGAGAAGCAAATTAGGAGGATCAGCTCAAGATATAAAGACTATATGATAGTAGCATTTAGTTTTGATTTCCTCAGGATCTCCTGATCCCGAGGAATCACATTTATCTCTTTTCCTGTTTGACTATAAAAAGGGAAAGACGAATAGAATAGGGACTTAACTTTTTTGACTTTTTTACTTTGGTTGTAATTTTAATATATAGAGCATTATTCTAAAGGACATCGTGCTGTAATGATATTTGAATTTGATGGATAATATATAATTCGTGTTGTTGTTCATTTACGAGATTATGAAGTAATCAAGTAGTAATCAATGTTGACTTGGGCCCATCCACTAGTGGATTTCACTTTTGTTCCCTATTTTATAGTTTACCTTTTTGCAGTTTAATTACTCTGTTTTATAGTTTTATGATTGATTTACTTTCACTAGTGTTGAGTTTGTGTGTTCATTGCATTGGTTCTTATTTATTTTGATTGTTTCATTTATTTAATATCCTGGATTGAGTTGATTAAGAATCATTTCTTGTTAATTGAAAGCTAGAGTTTTATTGATTACATCAGATGTATTACTTTTATGTAGAAGTCTAGATTCAGCTGAAAGAGATCTATTATCACTATGGTGCACTCAGTTGATGAAAATGCAGTTAGAACTTTCAATTAGGATTGAATTGTGATTTCGATTAAGATTGAGTTTGATGTTTGAATAAGTTAATTTCCTTGAAGTTACAAATTAGTAGTTTATGGTTTGATCTATTTACTCTTGTATTGAAATCAATAAGTTATTTTAAAGCATTACTCTATAGATTCATCGATTTACATCACTTGCACATATTGTGTACACTCTTGAAACAAAAATACTTATCTAGGTTGATAATTAATGTGTGGCATTTAAAAGTCCTAAAAGACACATTATTTGTGCCCAACATTTTGGCGACGTTGTTGGGGGGAGTGTTTCCATTTCACAGAAGGTGATGTGTGTTTTATGTTTTTGTGTTGTGAAAGAACTGGGTATTAAAAACAGAAGGTAAGAACCTACATATGAGTAAGTAAAGTGGTTGCTCCCTTGCCCACTTTTCAGCACAATTGTGTAGGAATAGATGTTATGATGTGTGTTTGCTACGAAAGAACTGGGTATTAAAAATGGGAGGTAAGAACCTGCATACGAGTAAGTAAATTGCTTGCTGCCTAGCCCATTTTTTAGTAAAATTGTGTAGGAATTAAAGTAGAAATAAATGTTTGAATTTCTCTGTGAATGACTATTAGAAGAAAAGAGTAGAAAAGATTTAATTCCTCCACCCAGATTTGAAAAATCTAAGGGAACGGTGCCCCTTGGATGATCACCCTTTATCGATGAAATCATAAGGAAAGATGAGTCTTAGTCATCAGTAGGACCCCGAATCATTTCTACAAGAAATCCTACTATAACCCTGCAGGCCGTAGGATCGCCATATGTAGTTGACGTTGAGATTCACAACAAGACTAAAGGGTCTGAACAGAGTTTTCAGAACAAGGTTGAAACCAACCGGGCATGAAGCGATCACCAGAGACAACAAAGCTCAGGAGGAAGCATTACATGAGTTGAAATCAACAATCTACTGGAAGATTTCATGACTAATATCCTGGGGACCCTAACCACACAATTGGATATCATGCAAGCCAAACAAAAATAGCCCGAAGCAGAACATAATCTAACTATTTTTTATCCACGCTGCGTAAATAAACACAATCATAGAGAATTTCCATTAGATACAATTCAAACATGCACCATTTGCACTAAGGATCACACTATGAAAAGCTTCCCATTGCTTCCTGAATTAAAGGTGGTCTTCAAGGAAGCAGAAGAGTAAGTGGAACCAGTATACCTAAGAACTAGCACCATAAATGGCAAACAAATTTGACAAGTATGCCTATAGAACCATCTTCATTCCTTCCTTCTTCACAATTTAATTCTCAACAATATTCAGGAGCAGCATGGCAGAACTAGCCACTTTTCTATACATAGCCACCTCAAGCATTTTCTATGCCACCATGGCCTAACCAATCAAATAATAATTGGTCAAATTCCTCTTACCCTCCACCTTTCTAGAAGAACACCCCCTATTCCTCTCAGTGGTCTCCTTCTACCTTGCAAAACCAGAACTTGCAACCAAATTGGCAACAATTTGCAAACCAACCTATGGGAATAGTTCCTCTGCCTCAACCAGCCTTACTAGCACCTTATATGTTGCACCAAAATCCTCAACCTAATATACGGCCGCAACTCCCAACTCAACCCAATCCAAATCCTAACAATAGACCAATCCTGTCAGTCCAAATTATTGAAAGTCTGAACCCTAAATTTGAGATGAGACAATGCAATGAACTTAAGTTAAGATCTGGTCACGTAATTTCTCTAGATGAGGATAAAAATTTGCAACCTGAAGTTTAAGAAATGCATCTGAATAAGCCTTCGATTGTAGATGACCAGAAAATAAAATAGGGAGGAGATATAGTCAGGTAGAAAGATCCCAAGAAATTTATAATTACTTCTCCCCCGTTCCCAGAAATATTGATAATACCTCGACCTATTGAATACCCTGACTTTGATCTTTTGGGCGAACTCGAAAATCTATGTATAAAAATACCCCTCCTCCAGGCCATTCAATACATTATGATATACACTAAAACCATTAAAGAATTGCGTGCAACAAACTCTATGAGGAAAACAAAAATAACACCAATTTTCCATCTCGTCGAAAATTTTCTGATTTATTACTAGGAAAAGAGACACCTGTAAAATATGAGGAACCAGGAAATCCCATTGTCACAATACAAATAAATGGCTTCTCTTTTCCCAATGCTTTAGTTGACTTAGGGGCAACAATTAATATTCTTACAATAGAAACTTGTGAAGTGCTTGGCATCACAGCCTTAGAACGAACCACTACCTTTCTGGAATTAGCTGACCATTCAGTAATTAGGCCAGAAGGAACATTACAATATGTGATGTTTTATGCGGACTCGTGGGAATATCCAGCATATTTTTTTATTATTAACCCCATAAATCAACTAGATGGACATCCCTTAATACTAAGAAGGCCTTGGCTAGCAACAGTCGATGCTTATATAGGCTTCCAAACAGGCAATATGACCATAACCAGAGGAAATGATGTAAATAATTTAGATTTATACCCTCTTGCTCAGCCAAGACTAACCATTGTAAGTACTAGGAAACAACGAGTAGCATATTTAAAAGAAAATATTCGTTCACCATTGATTGTGGCAAATGTGCTTGAATTCAAAAACCAAACCAAAGATGATGTCATTAACACCTTTATTAATCACCCTGTTTCAATGTCTAATTTGAGATGTCACATGATTGAAGCAGTCCTTGATAATGATATTGAAGAAGATTCCTTGAGAGACATTAATGACCAACCAATACCAACAACCACTATCTATAATAGCAAGCCTATTGAAATCGAGCAAGGGAAAATCCTAAACATTAACAATAATCTAAGTAATGAATTGGAACAGAAACCTATCCAAGTCCTTAGGAAATATAAAGGGGCTTTTGCATGGGATTAGCCAGACATGAAAGGGACCAACCCTCAGTTATGCATGCACCACATCTACATTGAAAAAGATGCAAGACCCATTCGACAACCACAACGTAGATTAAATCCCCATCTAAAGGATATTATGAAAGAATAACTTCAAAAAATATTAGATGTGAGTTTCTCCATTAGTAGGTATCCCTAAAAAGAATGGAAAATGGCAGATATGCATTGACTATAAAGAACTCAACAAAGCAACACATAAAGACCATTTTCCCCTTCCATTTATCGACCAGGTCCTAGATACACTAATATGAAAGAAATTCTTCTCTTTCTTGGATGGCTTCAGTGGCTACAACCAAATCCAAATTCCCCTAAAGACCAGGGTAAAACTATCTTCACCTACCCCTGGGGAACATTTTCTTACAGGGTATTGCCTTTTAGATTGTGCAACACACCTGCTAGATTCCAAAGAGCCATACTCAATATTTTTGCAGACTTGATAAATGAAGGATTGGAGGTGTACATGGCTGATTTCACACCCTATGGAGATGACTTTGATCAGGCATTACAAAAATTGGGGAAAGTCCTAGATCACTTTATTGCTACTAGACTATGCTCAAGCCATGCGAAATGTCATATGATGATGATAGAAGGCCTGATTCTGGGTCATTACATTTCAGCAACTGGAATTCAGGTAGACCTAGAAAAGATACAAGTAATCCTCTTATTAGCTACTCCTTGCACTCAAACAGAGGTATGTAGTTTTTTGGGATTTGTTGGATATTATTGTAGATTTATAAAGAACTTTTCGCAAATTTCTACACCTTTATATGTCTTGACAGGAAATGTTGATTTTATATGGACTGATAGATGTGACATTGCCTTTACATATCTAAAACAGTTAGTATTGACAACACCAATATTACGAGGCTCGAATTTGGATATACCCTTTCAGATTTCATCAAATGCATTAGATACAACTATCAGAGCTATTCTTGGCCAAGAAGAAGACAAGAAACCCTACGCTATATATTACATCAGCAAAAATTTAACTCTTATTGAGTTGAATTACATAGTAACAGAAAAGGAGTTTCTAGCTCTTATTTATGCTATCAACAATTTTAGATACTATATAATTGGATACCCTATATTTCTGTATACTGATCACTTTGCTATTAAATATTTAGCCAATAAACCTATTACAAATGGAAGGGTGACTCTTTGGTTACTACTTTTGTAGGAATTTGAAATAACTATAAGGGATAGGCCAGGGAAGGAGAACCTCATGGTAGAACTCATCTCCCAAGTGCCAAGAACTGACGATACATCGACAGTAGAGGATCAGTTCGCGAATGAACATTTGTTTGTTGTGGCTGTAAAAATGCCATGGTATGCAGACATAGTGAATTACTTAAAAGTAGGAAAATTACCCAAACATCTGACATCTAGAGAAATGAAATTGATCATGCAGCGTAGCACTCGTTTCTCCTAGATTGGAGGATACCTTTTCCACATGGGAGCTAATATGCACAATCGCAGGTGCATCAATGAGGATGGAATTTATGATATCTTAAAAACCTATCATGATGGACCTTGTAGTGGACACTTTGCAAACTGTAGAACTGGGCATAAAATTCTACAGATGGGCTACTATTGGTGCCTATTTTTAAAGATGCTAAGAAATTTGTCCAGGCATGTGATAGTTACCAAAGGATGGGTCACCCTGGCCAATCCGATGAAATGCCCCTCCATCCATAGCTGGTGATAGAACCCTTTGAGCATTGGACATTAAATTTCGTTGGGTCGTTCAAACCACCATCCAACCAGAAAAAGTATATATTGGTTGCAATGGACTACGTAACTAAGTGGGTGGAAGTAGTAGTGTTACCAAGACCAACAGAGGAAATTGTTATTAATTTTCTTTTCAAAATTTTGGTGTGGTATGTCTTACCCAAAGAAGTAATCACTGATGGGGGGCCACAATTTGTGGGTCACAAGATTTATGTTATACTAAAAAATCATCACATCACACACAGGATTACCTCTTCGTATTAAACTAATACTACATAATTTCAATCCTTCAGTTGAACAACATATATTGGCATGATCTCATTTGGGTTAAGAGCATTTTGTACTCAACCAATATTTCAGTCCCAGTTAGTAGCTCCCCAACCTATTTCTATCCCACTTAAACAGAATTCAAAAAAGGATGTCAGCTTGTATCAATTCTTTGAATATGATCAACACAATACCTTTCTAACATCTTGATATGGATCCAACAAGAAATACTCTTACAAGGAAAGGAATACAGTAGCCAAAAAAATTAAGGTCAACCACCAATCATTTTTTGATGATACAATTTCTAACATAAGAAAATTTCTAGAAGCTTTCCTATGAAATCATTTGTGAAGCTTCAGGATCAAAGGTCAACTTTCAAAAATTGCAGTCTAATTTTGATGTAATAATCCCTTAGTAGTGGTGCATCTTGAGTTAGGATTTATGTTTTTTTTTTAATCATGATCAAGTTTTTCTAGGAAGAACATATCGTATTTACATGGTATGAGACTGTATAACAATCTATTAAAGTGCACCCCTCATTGGCACACCTGCTTATAGTGATTTAAATTTTTGCTGACTAATTGGTCCTTAAAGGAGAATTATGGTCATATTTGAGCATTAACCTTTGTACACATATTTTGATGTTTATTTAATTGTTCAATGGTTAAATTAGTCTAATTTATCCAAATTAAGGTTAATAGCTTCAACACCCTACTTCATTGGGTTCCTTTTCACACTTACAAAGGGAAGGTGGCACATTACATAGTCATCTTACTAAATTTGGAACATATCCTTGTAGGGAAAAATTGTGGAGTCACTTCTTACTATTTTTGAAGGTGTATACTTATTTATTCCATATAATTTTGGCATTGTCAAACCTATATTTCACCCTTTTCTCCCTAAATTTGTTTCGTTTGACGTTGACCACTTACTATTTTGGGATTTGACTACTTCATTTTACACATTCATCCATGGAGTTGGTTGCTTGGGATTTAATCATATGAGATTGGTGGGAGATTAATTAATTTGTTGTTGTTAACTCTTTCCCTGCACAAGTCTTGAGGAGTTGTAAATACCTCAAAGATTTTTTATTTATTTATTTATTGAGGCACTTGCACATTGGAGAAAGAGTCCCTGACTAATCTTTCTACATTGAAAATTTTTTAGGCTTTACCAAGCCTTTCTTGAGGAGCACTCCATCTAGTTGATACAGTATTTTGGGGATGCACTTGGACCCAAATGCTATGCAACAAATGGTTTGAAGCTTATAATATATAAGACCTAAAAATGAAAATGTTCCAAGAAAATCTATATTTTAGAGATCTTTTATGTTCCCAAATCTGCTATAATTTCAAAGAGAGGTTGGGGAGGCTCAATCAAGCTAGGGGCCTAAAATAATTGTCCCACAAGATCACCACTTACACAATTTTAGAGAATAGAAAGAATTATTTCTTTGATGAAACAATCCCACTTCCAAACAATGGCTAGTAGTAAGTGGGCCAAAAACTTGCAAGCAATATTAAGCATGGAACCTTGCCAAATAAATGCATTCAAGGTCTCAACCTTACATTTCCAAAGGCGTTCCTTTCAGAAATAGCGTCTCTCAGTCTATCAATGCTTTTGTAGACAATTTATGAATAGCCCAATCAATAATTTAGCAATGAGGTTCAAATTACATTGAATGTGTTGTGCTTCAAAACTACTACTACGGAGGTCCTCACCAGCTTGAAACCTTCAACAAGCTTATTTTCAGCCACATCTAACATGGGCCATTATTAATTTAAATAAGTTAAAACTGTATAACTTGTCATAAAAGCATAAGTGTAACAAAATAATCCCAATGTCCATGTAAATCCACACATGCAGGGTAAAAGGTAGGCAAAAAATCAGGAATGGAACTTAAATCTGAGCCTCTTGGAATAACCCATTAGCATCCCAATTTCTTATCTGTATTATGGGAAATTACTGTTGAAAGAAAAATCAGACTTTGAGGCCAACCTGAATCATGTTTTCATATTGCTTTTAAGTTTTGGATCTACTTGTGAACAATTTATAAAGTTAACAAGTCTCAAAGATCTGAATCCTGATTTTAATTGTGTAGAAAAGCATTGCAAGAATATTTTTATAACCCCAACAATATATCATAGTAAAAAATTAGGTTTCTTGATCAATTACCAAAAAATTCCAATAGTCAAACATGAATTTAGAGATGAGAAGTGCATAATAAAAAAAATATCTATAATTTAGATCAAACAACTAATAACCAAAACAAATTAATTAGTTATAAAATAAATAAAATGATGAGCTCAAATGAACCATTTTATGACACAAACATACTACAAACAACATTCTAGTACCACAAAAAATGTAAACATAAAAGAAAACACAACCACAACTATCAATCCACAGTACCCAGATGGTTCAAACTTCGAACATTTGAGAAAAAAACCCTACAACCATGTTAGAAGTCACTGAAGATTGCTTGGGGTGAAGAAAACTTGTGAATTGTTGGCATGCACATGAAACCAAAGACCAACAATCCATAGGGGTTTCACTGGGGCAGAAATACCATACCATGCATTCATATTGGGGGATATATAATGAGGAAAAAATGACATAATATATTGAACATATAATAGGGATAAAGTGTTTTTATATTAGCAGGTATAAAAAATGGAGCTTAAAGTTAACGAAAAAATATAAAGGGGTATAAAAAATGTTAATGAAAAAATTGATACCTACAATATCTAGTGAAAGCAGGGGTTTTTTAAATTGGGAAGGTGTATTGGGTTCATATTGTTAGGGGGTTAAATAATGTGATTTTAAGAAATATTTTCCAATATGTAGTGAAATTAAGGGTATTGTTTAGTATGCCACGAATGCACATGCTATGTCATAGGTTCATTGAGTGAATCCCCCGTGCAATAGTCCTACACAAAGAAAATCCTATCGTTTTTGTAACCTAGCCTCTTGACTGTCTTATGGAATTCTTACACACAAACCAACTCCCTTGTTACTTCCATTTTAAACATGATTTCTATTCAAAGGATGGGGATGTGTACCAAAATACCAAAGTTATTTCCAATAGTTTGCAAGTCATCTTATAGCCCTCCTTGACATAGACTTAATTCTAATTTTAAACATGATAAATAATGAAAATGTACTTAGTAGGTAACTGTTATCCACCCAATGTGAACGATATTTTCATTATAATATTTCTTACCCATATAAAATGAGACTTGAAATTTGTGTTGGATGGTAGAAACTACCAAATTGCATCATATAAGGCACATCAACCTATCATACTAGGCATTTCATACTGGTTATGTGTATGTGTGTGTAAAATCGAATATATAACACACTCATATGTCCCATTGTTGGAAAGTTACAAAGAGAAAAACTTATCAACTATATACAGTCGTTAAGATAAGCCTCCTCTTGAGATAATGTCCAAGAAAACTCAATTTGATACTTTCAGTTAATCACTTGCTAATCAATGGTCATAGGTTCATAAAAGCCAAGATCATTGTATAAAAAGCAAATGATGATCAATATTTCTTGATGTATAAAAAGAGATAACAAAGAACAATAGACACTAAGTGAGATCACCTTAATAGGATCCTGCCTTGTATCCTCTCCCATTCTAAGACATCATGTATTTATGTTGTTCATGAACCTCAGATAGCAAAGTGTTTAGAATCTATACAATGTTTTTCTTGGATTAGTACTGAGCAGAACAATAAACCCATTCTCTGGAAGAAAAAACATTATGTACCAATAATGCACTAAGAATATGTATGCATGTGAATGTTTTGGTGGGATAGTAGTATGGGAACAAACTTTGGCATACAAAAGGCACAATGAAAAATGCTATCATCACCCAACGGGCCTATAAAATAGGGTTCATGATGTCATGATCCCTAATCAAATTCCTCATACAGGTTTCATGGTATTTTCTCCTCTCAATCTATATCCTCTATATTCCAATATTGGCCTCCACAATATCTACTCCTTTCAATAAGAAGCTTAATGAAACCATTTTTCATAGAGTATTATTCACACAACCTTAGACTTTTGTAGCAATGGAAAGTACAAGACATAGATAAGATATTGTTCTAGGTGTTGTAGACAAGAAACAAATAAATTTTAAAAGTGGCTATATTAAAGTAGTAAAAATATTAAGCCAAATAAAATAATATGCCTATAATAGAGGCATCATCAAATGGGACTATGGAATAGGAAGGTTTATAAAAGTAACCATTTGACATCATCTTTGCTAATCAGACTTTTCCTAGTGGGTTCTTAATTTTTCTTCTCATGACCTACATCTGGTGTTCTCCAACATTAGGCTCTACAAAATCTCCCCCTTTTCTATAAGAAACCTAAAGAAGCCTAGTTTACTTTTAAGTTTTGAGTTATTTATGCAACCCTTAACTTGTGTAGGAATAGAAATTATATTACACAAGGTGGTATTTTCTCTAGATATAGAAAGCTGCAAAGTAATTTAAGAAGTAACTATATAAGCGCAACAAATATAATCATCCATACAAAATCATAAACCAAAAATGGATGTATGGAAAGATCAATCGATATTCCCACTGCTTCGAAATCAAGAAAACATCCACCATAAATATCAAATTAGAATAAAATGAGCTTTTAAAACATAAAGAAAAAATAAAAAAAACCCTACTATAAAGCATTAAATAAGTAAACCATATAACCAGGATTTACATTCACTAATTAAAGAAGATAAGGAAATTAACTTTGGCAAAATCTAATTAGTGGCTCTGAAATGTAGGGATATCATGGCTAGTCACCTCACTTGCCTATGCATCATCATGAAGCTTTTCTAGTGATGGACAATTTGTTTTATGGATACAGGGTGGATAAAAGAAAACTAATATGGTAGCATTCTATATCTATACGTTTCTTAATATGTTCTATAATAGATCGAGTATCTTTATTTTCATGAAACTTTTTAAGGTAATTGATGTGGATCAAACATTTCAAATACATTCATGTCAATGAATAACTACCAATTATCTGCGAAGGAAATATCTCCCATTGATATTGAATCTATTTGGCTGAATGTCGACATCTTCAGAAACATTAAAAAATAGGATTATTGTGTACACATCAGACCAATAAATAAGGAGCCCGGTGATACAACTAGAAAAATTTCAAAAATTGTGAAGCTCCGTTAGAATATAACAATACTGAAAAACAAG
>APFE030046211.1:140368-190334 GCA_000404065.3 Pinus taeda | reverse complement strand
TATATATATATATAAATGAACTTAAAAGTACAAAAATTATAAAGTAGTGGATCTACAACTACTATTATAACATGAAATACAGAGACCTTGAACCATCTCACAAGAATAATCATATGCCATTGGAAATCAAAATAGGTCTCAAACAACGCAACCATGGACTTCTAATAAAAAATAATTTAATATCCTAAAAGTATAATTCCCTATTCTAGCGATGTAAATAATTTCACACCTCCATTTTGTTTGACCATGAGTCAAAATTTGACCTCTATGTAATTCAAGCCAATCTGGAAATGAAGGGAAAGATGTATACCACCTTTGTGTATAAAAATCTATGATCAATTTTATTTTCTCCTACCGAAATATTAGACAACATTTAACTTTATAATTTGCCTTGCTAAAATATAGCACAAACCTAGAAAAATTCCATTTACAATTGGGAAAAAATGTCAAGTTTTCAGAGTACTACTAGAGATTAAAATTCATCTAGGACCCGCTGCTGAAGCCAAGTCTAACTCCATGATAGCAAGTCAAACTCAGGAACAACAAACTTGCAAATACTTGTGGGTGACAACCTCACCTACAAGTAACTTGTAGGTTATTCACTATTTGACAAATCCCACTTGTGGGAAGATGGTAAAATTATCCGCATCAAATAATCGAAAAAGTGATGAAAAGCTCGCATTTTTGAATGATTTTTCTTGCCAAGTTGTTGCAAACTCTAAGTTCAATTCTTTCTCTCCAGCCCCTCCAGGTCCTTTGCCAACCTGAATATATCAGCGTTGATTCCATTATACTGCACATATATATTCTATGCATGGCATGTATTATACATCACTTTCAAGATTATTTTCAATTTTGTTGCATATTCATGACATTTTTGATCTCATAAAAAGCATTCAAAATACTTTAAAAATATAATTCCACCCAATTCCCCTAAAATAACTTGTAAATAAGAAATAAGATTCATATTAAAAACATCACACACTTATTACAGACCAACATGCTTTTTCAAGAGACACTTTCTAAGGCCATACTTTGTTTATGAAGCCTACTCACATTGATTGGTCTGTTATCCCCTTCCCATGGAGAGCACACTGTAAGGCTCATATAAATTTTCTTTGAATTTAAATTGTATTAAGAATTTACAAATATCTTCCTTTAATTTCCAATTCATATATGTAATTTGAAGCCAATTTGGTTTTGTTAAAAAATTATATATTACAAGGCAACGGAACACAAAATATTGCAGAAATATATACATAGAAAACACATAAAATAAGAGAGACACAGATATACGTGGTTCACCCAGTTTGGGCTACGTCCACGGAGAAACAAACAGTCCTTCCTTTTATATTATCCAGAAAACAGAAGAGATACAACCCACAACAGATCTGTTGTAACACCCTCTTCGCTCTCAATCTCCTCCCTTTTCCTCACTCAGAATATAGATATGCATAGATGCAATAAAATTCCCTCATATATAGTGAGGGGTTGCCTTCTATGGAAAAAAACCCTAAACTAAACATAACTTCTACTGTCAGATCATCTACCTAATGAACAACCTAGATTGACTAGAAATTACTAGAATTTTGCAAGGCAATTTTACATCTATTTTTAGCTTCAGGGGCACTACCCCCAGGGTGGGATATATAGGGAATAGCGTGTTCCGGGTTTATGCATATTGGTAGGCTGTTCCAGTTCCAGGTCCATCCTCGCCATTGATCCAGAAGCATCAGTAACGTAGGCAAGGGCATATGTAGCAGTTGGTTCTATAGTTGGTTCTGTCGGTGAAGCAGATGAGTAAGAAGCATCGGTAGAGGGCAGAGTCCAAGGTGCGGGCATCAGAAGCAAAGCCAAGGACTAGGACAGGCTCCCGGCAAAGGCATCCGAGAAAGCATCTAAGTCAGAGGCACCATCCACTGCAAAGGCATAAGTAGAAGAGGTGAGAACAGGGACAAAGACAAAGGTAGGAGCATCTCAAAACCCCCTGCCAGGGGACCGCTGGCCCCTAGACCCCCTAGCTAGGGGGGATTAGTCCCCCTAAACCCCTGCAAGGGGGACAAGTCCCCCCCGCACCCCCCCACATGGAGGGGTGTACAATCTTCCTGGGGTATACATCTGTCTGAGACCTTTGAATATAGAAGATAATCAGGCTCCACACCCAACAGGTTTTCAATTGATATGGTATTTTGAGGACATTTCTTCCCATTGAATCATAGTTATCTTGACTTTATCTTCCTTCCTATAGGTGTCTAATAGATTTATAGGCTCATATATAGATTCCGTAAATTGTTGACATATAAAGAAAAAGAATAAGCATCGGTAGTGGGATTGATTCAAGTACGGATTGAGATAAAGACCCTCAATCTACAGGGTTAAAGGCATGGGTAACAATGACTGACATTTGATCCAAATCAAACAAATCTAGGTGCATTTTGTGTTAATAGAAATTTTTTTGGTAACAACAGTTTTTGAATTAAGTTTGGAGATCATTTCAACATAGTTTGGAGATTGAATTAAGTTTTTTGTTTTTGAATAAAGGGGATTGTAGTCGACCAGGGTTCAAGCCTATCAAAAAGAAAAACGTAATGAAAATTAATTGGTTTGAATGAGACATTTTACATCCCCAAAACAAAAGACCTAAAGATTTGATTCTCAGGAAATTAGTCACAGAAAAGAAATGAACTGAATATTGATAGTGAAATGGGTGAGATTGACAATGGTCTAGGTGGTGTCAGTAGTGCATCTAATTAGAGAGAGTACGATGATCCATGTGAAGAAAACTATGAGAATGTAGGCCATCCACACATCAAGATACATAAACCATCATTTTTTCTTGTTCAAATCTGTCATAGGAACCAGATGTATGTATAGGATCCCCATCCCCATGTTTGGGAAGATCAACCCACCTTCCACCATTGACGAATTGATCAGATGACAAATGATTTCCTGTGTTTCCCTGTTTCTGTCATGTGAGAATGATACACAATCCCTCCTTCCAATTTAACTAAAACATATGCCTTTGGTTCAGGTCTAATGTTAGTAAAGTGTATGTATTGGTTCAGAACTAATTTTAGTAAATAAAAATAGAGTAAGGACTATGATTTTTTTTAGCAATTTTGAGTATAATTTTTAGTTTAATGAATTTTAATGAACCTCTTTTTCATAGCTCTCTAGCATTTAACATTACATCTAGCATTGCATTAGATCTAGCATGTTACTCATCATAAGGATTCAAAACTCAGATTCACTCATTTAGGTAGGTTTCTTTTTTGAATTCTTAAACTTAGAAACTTTAATGGACAAGCCAATTGTATTGAAAACAAAGAAACAAAGTTAAATAGATGTCTTTCATAAAAATAGTAGTCTATATGTGCAAGTCATATTTTAAGTTCACTTGTGTTTTATCAAACATGAAGGAATGGTTTGATTTTCATAGTTAACACATGTCATAATACTCCCAATTCATGTGATAGCAAAGAAGAGGATGAGATGTAAAGGGAATTATTCAAAAACTTCACACATGTTAGACTTAACTCCTAATTGGCATTTTTAATACTTTCATGTCACATATCAGGACTCAAGTGGGATAATGGATCAGTTTGTGATTGGTCTTGGTGACATATTTTAATGGAAATTATCTCTAAACCTATGTGACTTCTTGGTAAGATATTCTCATTGTATATGGATTTTCTTTAGAACTTTTACCTTATTGTAAGGGTTTTCATGGTTTTGTGATGCCCTATCAATGTTATGTTTTGGAGAATCCTATCTTTTTCATGGTGTCTAGGTTCTAGGTTCTTGTGGCCTCGATATTATTTTGGGTTGTTTGGATTATATTTTGGAATTTGTTGACCATAACTTTCCTACCCTACTCTATCACCCCTAGCGCAATTCTTTTTTGCAAGGAAAACCTAAAGAAAGATAATCATTATTTTTTAGGACTCATTGTTTGGGCACTTCATAATTCCCTCTTGATTGGGCAATAATTCCTAAAGATGGACTAAAGTGAAACCAAAGAATTTAATAAAGAGCTATATAGACATGAGTAACATATCAAAACAACAAAACCTCAATTCTCTCAATAATCACCGTCATGGACACCCTAGTTGAACAAAAGTAACAAATAAAAATGCTAGAAATATAATATTTTATGCTAAGAAACATGGTTTGCAATAATGATAAAGGCTCACACTTAGTTTCCTCTAATTACATAATGTTAATTAATTTATCTCAATAGGACCTCAAGGAATAAAAAACACATAAAATGACAAAATACATGGAGCTAGGCAATCAAAATTCCCACCATAGCAACAAACACATATTTCATTAGTTTCCATGTTTTGTAAATCAATATTAGGCATCACTTTAGAGTGTCTATTAGCAACAAATAATTATTTGGATTTAAAATTGGCAGAATTGGTTGTTATCATCCAAAATTGCTCAAATATGCAAAACTATTAAGTTGTTGACACTTGCTTTTAATTGTATTACAAATATATGACTTTGCATAAATTCATTTTTAAGAAGCATGGTTTGCCCAACGGAATTAAGCTTGCTTTCTATGTAAAATGACAACTAGTGATTCTCTGAATTAATTGCATTTATATTCTTTGTGGCTCTCTCTTTCGTTTCTTTCTAATATTGACAGTTTCTCCAAAATATGATGGACTTATTAACAACGACTAATAAAAGGATATGAAATAAGATCTAGCATATGTTTCAGTTACTGCAATACTAAGATGCACATGAGCATTTGATTTTTTTGTGTATAGATGATGTGCATTTGATGTTCATGCTTCTAGGTTAGCTTTTTTATATTTACAAATAGGCTAGTTATTCTTAGTTTTAAGCTCATTCTGGATGATCCTCAAGGAGAAATTCATAAGTCTCATAGGAAAAAATTCACTCTTAAAACCTTGTTTACTAAAATTTCATCATTAGTGATAATTAACATGGGAGTTCAATGTATGTTTCATAGTTACAATATCATATATATTTTCAATAGGCAATCCATGCATGAAGTGCCACTTTCTCTAGCAAGCCAAAGAAAATCACTAAAAGCACTAAGATACATTGAAAGTAAGTCACACCACTTCAAAATAGTATTCAAATAGGTGAATGGTATTTGATCCTAAGTTAATGCAATACTTCCTCAAATGACTTTATGAGAGAAGATGAAATGAATTGGAGTGAAAGGAATGATGATGAACTATGTTTCTATATTTAGACCAACACTTCATCATGAGACTCAAACGCAACCAGACAAAAATATCATACAAAGCATGGATTATGACGCTTGACACCTCATCTATAAGCAGGGTATTAAGGAAAATATCAAGTGAAAACCAATGATGTTGATGAAAAATGTTCCTTTTATCACCAAAAAAATTATCATCTAGCCTAATTTACTAGATTGATCGAAGTACACCATGTAAAGCCAATTTTACCATAGTAAAATTGTTCTCATTGTGAGAAATTACCTAATGAGAGACCTTTATTAAGTAATTTATAGTTAAACCCATGAAGAATAATTAAATAAATCACTATTTATTTGGTTTTCTTCTAGGAATAATTAATTAAACCATTGTTTTATTATTATTCCTTGTTAAATTTGACCCAAACATGAAAAAAATAAACAAGTAAATCATTATTTTTCTTATTTTCTCTAAGAATAACTAATTAATCATTAATTAATTACTATTCTTTGTTAAGTTTGACTAAATCCATTTGGAATAATTAAATAAATCATTATTTGTTTATTATTCCTTAACTAATTCCTTGAGATAATAAATAAATCATCTATTTATTTATTATTTCTATATAAAAGTTTAAATACTTTTTCCCTCCTAACCAAATATAATAAAATATTCCAAATGGTAATTCCAAGAATGGGATCAATAATATTTTATTATTGCTCATTATTCGAGGATAACTCAATATTTTGTCATAAATAGGAGGCTTTTCCATTCATTATTCACTTCTGATTATTTTCATTGTTACACTCACTCTTTTAGCTCTTATTATTTTCATTGTCGCACACCATATTTTTGCTAGGTTTATGCATTATAGAGGAGAGAGACTCTACAGAAGCTGAATATGTTTGAGGATAGCCAAGAACCCATCCCATAGAGGGGGACTGGTAGCATATATTTGTTCCCTTCACAGGTGTTATAATAAAATCATTGTTTACAAATCTGGTTTCCATTGGATGTTTTGGAGTTATTACTCTTCATTTTACTGTTTAATTATGATTACAACATAGATAAGGATTTTGGAAGGTTTTGTTTCTATCAATAGCTACAGATCTACGATGTTTAGTAGTAATTTCCATGTTTGCGATCGTTTGGCATCCACAATGTTAAGTGGGTTATTTTTGTACATCATTGAGAAGAAAACACTACAACAAATCAGCGACTCAGTTTGGTTTTATACTTCAGATACAGAAGCCTAGGTGACCTTTGGTTTTTAGCTTAGGTTTTCCTCTTTTTTCTCTTATATTAATGTTTCCTAGTGTTTTAACCCTAGATCTAATAAATTTATCACTTCCATAAACTTTTTGGTTGTTTCTATAGGTCACAGGAACCAGCAACAACAAAGTCGGCACTTTTTTTCTGAAATTTGCAGACTGGAAGTCTCGAAGTAGAAATCATAGTTTTCAGCCCAAAAGGTGTGATTTGGGCTCCAAAATGTAGCTTTCTGCGAAAAAAGTACAATTTCATCAAAAGACAGATCAGAACCTATGATTTTTGGGTTTTAGGGTTTTTCTCAGATCTATTTCTGGGTTTTGCTAAGAGCTATCTGCTGAATGTCTAACCTCTATCTCATCCCCACTTAGGCCTTGATCCTTTTTGTTTTACTCGTCGATGTCAAACTTAGCCTCCCTTAGGGCTTCTAGTACACTTCCACCTTTCTTGGAGGAGTTTAGCTAAGTGAGAAGTCTAAATTTTGTTTGCAGCACTTTCAGCCACATTTTCCAAATATGTAACTTTTTGTTTCAGATATGATAAGATAGGTTTCTACCATCCATAGTTTCACATTCAATTTTTTTTGCTCAATCCCTTAGGGTCCCATCGGTTGCCCTAGGTGTTTCACCCATCTCCCTACCTTTTTGTTGCGATCTTCCCCTCTAGGTTTTTACTATTGCTGCACCTCTTGCTAGAATCTTAGAGTCACTTGATCCCAGTCACACCAAAATTTAGATATCTTGACCATTTTATTGTATTTTCCATCGGTTCAGCCACCTAGCAGTACAATTTTTACAAAACTAGTTTGGGTGGTGTTTAGTTAATTATTTTTTTGTTTATTTTCTTTTATTTATTTCAGTTTATTTGCAGCAAGATTTTTTATTTTTTACAAACATGATCTGGGCTTAATCAATTAATACACTTGCACACACAAGCACACCTTAAGTGAAGGGTGCTTGGTTTACACCACCAAGCCAAGGCTTAACATAATAAAATTTATCTCACCGCATCAGAGACAAAAGATATATTGTTGATCTCCCTTCACCCTTTCCTTGTTCCGTGTGGCCTTGCATCATTGCACCACCAAGGCATTAGTCGCAGAGACTATTAGGCCTTCACCCCCAGTTTTTGCTCGGGCATATTACTCCTCCCCATCGGGTTCGAGTTCATAGCTCTCCGAGTTCCCATTCTGACTCTTCTCCTACTCCTTATGATTCCTCATATGATTTTGAACCTCGTTCACCGCATATCATCACCATTTCTGGACCCACAACAGCTACAGGACCCTAATCTGGTGGTGCCTCTAGTGTTATACTAGTGGTCAAATTAGGTGGAACAGTCTCAGGAACTATTCCAGCAACCCCCATGCTCCCCTTTATAGCTGGGTTAAGTCTACTGGATCTTAACCAATTGATAAATGACCCCATACACCATGATGCTAGTTGGCCCTCTATGCCAACTAATATTCCCTCAAACATCCCAAAGTTTGAGAGTATTGTTTGAGTGGATCCTACCAACCATGTCTGATCCTTCCACATGTTGTGTTCGTCCAACTCCATAACTGATGAATCCATTTGTCTTCAGCTCTTTCAACGCATTCTTATTGGAGACGCTGTAAAATGGTATGTAGATCAGCTTGCTACCTCTCATTCTATTTTCGCAATGCTTTCTAAAGCATTCTTGTCCTATTACTAGTTACCTCTCCAGTTCAACATTGGTACTAAGCTTTTGACCACATTCCACCAATCCTCCACTACTCATCTTTCTAACCATTTTCAAGAGTGACGTCAAAGGAGGAGCACATATCATGCCCTACCCTTCGAAGATTGTGTTTATCTAGATTGGTTTCTTAAGAGCTTTTTATCCCCCATCGAGAAAGATGTTGCGTCTCATTTTCCTTAAACCAAGGAAGAATCTCTCTAGACCGCTTTGAGATATGATATGATTTATGCTCAATCAAGTTATGTCTATACCATTATTCTAGACCTCCCTCGTTGTGGCAGTGCTAATGCACCGGGGGCATCTCATGCCACTGACAGTATCGTTGGATCCATTTCGCACTTTTCACCCTATTCGTAGCAGATTTATGGCTACCACAAGGGGGCACCAATTCCTCCAACATTTATGCCCCTCCTACTAGCAACATATTTCTAGGGTCTCTACTCGTTTACCAAAATGTTGCTCCTTCTTATGTAGAGCCTGATGATCTAGCCCCTCAAGCATTAGCGTCATAGCCTCCCATCCATCCTCAGCCCCAACAGCCACCACCCCCTTACGGTTAGTTCTTTGCACAACAAAGTGATACCAATCCCCAAAATTCAAAGAAAAATAATAAGGGGAAGGATATTAAGGGTAACTAGGGTAACCAAGGTAACTAGCCTAGTGAATCCCAGGGAAACTAGCCTAACACCAACAACCAGCAATAGGGCAACCAACCCAAGCAAAACAAGTATATTCATACGAATAAGCCTTGTGCATGTTGTGGTGTACATGGAAACTATACACATGAGTGTCCCCTTTTACCCCAGATGCACCAACTATGGGAAGCTCAAGTAACTTCTCGAGGTCAACAATCACCTCAGAATCATGCGCCACCTCAACTAGTCATGCTCACAAATCCTTTCCCTCAGCAAGGATTTGTTGCTGCTCAACCCCAGCTAGGTCAAGTAGCCCACCACTCCCAACCTTCTAGTTCTAGTGACTACCAGATTCTTATGATGAACTATGATGAGGTTAACCCCTCCCATATCAACCTACAAACTCGGCCACGTCAATATGACAAGCCCTCCACTTCATCAGCTTCTGAGTCCAAAACCGAAGTGTCCACTGAACCTATTATGACACCCAATGGTCCCTTACATATCCCTCAACCCAAAGTTGAGGCTATTCACAAGATCCCAAAAGGACCATTATGCTATAATGCAGCTTCTAACAGAGCCTCCCATAAATACAGTATAGTAGATGACTTGGGGCATTCACTTGCTACCATGTCAACATTAGAAGTCCTCGAGTCATGCCCTTCCCAAAATAAGGCTCTACTAACTACCTTGGGTGCAATGGATCCTTATGACAATCGTTTGATCGTCTTTCTGGTTGATACATCAGAGCATCCCCATTACCTTCATATTTTTTTTTCTAGATACCAATTAGAGTCTGTAATGCCATCATCTCTAGATGCATTATTGATGAAGGTGCATCCACCTATGTGATGTCTATTTTTGTTTGGAAGCAACTCAAGTCACCTAAGTTGTCCCCCCCCACCATCACCTTGCAAGCTTGGGATGGACACTCCTCCTAGCCCCTCTGCATGTACTACAACTCTTCAGTGACCCTTGCTGGAAAGATTGTCCATGTGAATATCAAAGTCATTGATGTCCTTTTGGATTACAACATCCTCTTAGGTCATAGTTACATAAATTCCATGTCATCTATCGTCTATGGTGTTTTCCAAGATGTGCTTCCCCCATGAAGGGAAGATCGTTACCATTGATTAGTTGACTTACTACAAACTGACATCTGTGACCTCCCCCGAGTCCATCATCTCGTCGGTATCTAATAAGTAGTCATCCACTCGCACCAGTGTCTCACCTAGAGTCTATAAAGATTCCTCATTGTTAGATGCCTTCCTTGGCCACCACCCTCCCGTTTCTGAACCTACATCCATGAGTTTTTTCATGTTACAAGCGTCACGGGCTGCCCTTAAGAAATTTAGTACACTCGATCAAAACCCAGCTCCTTGGAATCCTACTGTTGCTCTTCTAGCTGAACAATATGGACCCACTCCCCCAAGACCTCCTCCATTTGTGGGTTCCTCTCCTATGTTCCCTCTAGGAACTATTCCTCTAGGTCTTAACCATCCAAGAGCTATTCCACTCGGACATTATCCTATCGGCCATATACCTTTCTTATTCTGCCCTCTGGGAGTTTTTTTCTGTACCTATCATGGCTTCGCTAGTCCTTCTTAACATGACTCTCAGGATCCCTATATGGTACATCAATCCCCCTGCAAATATTCCACTTGGTCATCCAAGACCATATCACGCTTTGACTTGAGTTCAACTAGTCCCCATGACTCCTACCGTCTTTTCGGTACCATCACCACCTCAATAGGAACCAAATCCTGTTGCGAAAGCATCTTGCCAAGGGGGAAAAAACAAAAAGAAAGATTCAAAGGACAAGGCTCCCTAAGCTCCTCCAGCCCCTAAGGCCCCAAAGCCGTGCACTTTGTGTGAAGTTGTTGTGCATGCCACCAATAATTGTCCTAAACTCCCTCAACTCAAATCTTTGTTTCACGAAGCGTTCCCTGAGTCAAATATTCCAGAAATCCATGTTGACATACTCGTCCCACCTAAGAAACTAAAAATTCTTCACACAAACCATCCTTGTGCCCTTTGTTCTCTTCATGGTCACAATTTCCATTGTTTCCCTCGTGTCAATGAGTTTCGCGATTGCCGTGGGGCAATTCTTGAATGAGAAACCACTCGTAGTAGAGATGCTAGTCCTCTACCTGTGGATTCTAGTGTTGGGCCATGAAAAAGGTATAAATTTACCCCTAATTACACTATCTTTTTCCTCCCTTTTATGCATTTGTGCCATGACATAAAAAGGTTTTGATAAGATTTCAATAGAAAATGAATGAAACTTATTTTCATGCGATTTGACTGAAAAGATAGCTTTCATTGTTTATTATGCATAAATTGGTGAATGGAACAACTACTCTTCAAACTATTGAACAACAAAGGCTAAACAGAGCAAACAATGTGTGTCTTGTGCGGTCAAACCGAGAAGCAAATCAAGAGGATCAGTTGAAGATATAAAGACTATATGATAGTAGCATTTAGTTGCGATTTCCTCAGGATCTCCTGATCCCGAGGAATCACATTTATCTCTTTTCCTGTTTGACTATAAAAAGGGAAAGACGAATAGAATAGGGACTTAACTTTTTTTACTTTTTTACTTTGGTTGTAATTTTAATATATAGAGCATTATTCTAAAGGATATCGTGCTGTAATGAAATTTGAATTTGATGGATAATATATAATTCGTGTTGTTGTTCATTTATGAGATTATGAAGTAATCAAGTAGTAATCAATGTCGACTTGGGCCCAGCCACTAGTGGATTTCACTTCTGTTCCCTATTTTATAGTTTACCTTTTTGCAGTTTAATTACTCTGTTTTATAGTTTTATGATTGATTTACTTTCACTAGTGTTGAGTTTGTGTGTTCATTGCATTGGTTCTTATTTATTTTGATTGTTTCATTTATTTAATATCCTGGATTGAGTTGATTAAGAATCATTTCTTGTTAATTGAAAGCTAGAGTTTTATTGATTACATCAGATGTATTACTTTTATGTAGAAGTCTAGATTCAGCTGAAAGAGATCTATTATCACTATGGTGCACTCAGTTGATGAAAATGCAGTTAGAACTTTCAATTAGGATTGAATTGTGATTTCGATTAAGATTGAGTTTGATGTTTGAATAAGTTAATTTCCTTGAAGTTACAAATTAGTAGTTGATGGTTTGATCTATTTACTCTTGTATTGAAATCAATAAGTTATTTTAAAGCATTACTCTATAGATTCATCGATTTACATCACTTGCACATATTGTGTACACTCTTGAAACAAAAAGACTTATCTAGGTTGATAATTAATGTGTGGCATTTAAAAGTCCTAAAAGACACATTATTTTTGCCCAACATTTTGGCGACGTTGTTGGGGGGAGTGTTTCCATTTCACAGAAGGTGATGTGTGTTTTATGTTTTTGTGTTGTGAAAGAACTGGGTATTAAAAACAGAAGGTAAGAACCTACATATGAGTAAGTAAAGTGGTTGCTCCCTTGCCCACTTTTCAGCACAATTGTGTAGGAATAGATGTTATGATGTGTGTTTGCTACGAAAGAACTGGGTATTAAAAATGGGAGGTAAGAACCTGCATACGAGTAAGTAAATTGCTTGTTGCCTAGCCCATTTTTTAGTAAAATTGTGTAGGAATTAAAGTAGAAATAAATGTTTGAATTTCTCTGTGAATGACTATTAGAAGAAAAGAGTAGAAAAGATTTAATTCCTCCACCCAGATTTGAAAAATCTAAGGGAACGGTGCCCCTTGGATGATCAACCTTTATCGATGAAATCATAAGGAAAGATGAGTCTTAGTCATCAGTAGGACCCCGAATCATTTCTACAAGAAATCCTACTATAACCCTGCAGGTCGTAGGATCGCCATATGTAGTTGACGTTGAGATTCACAACAAGACTAAAGGGTCTGAACAGAGTTTTCAGAACAAGGTTGAAACCAACTGGGCATGATGCGATCACTAGAGACAACAAAGCTCAGGAGGAAGCATTACATGAGTTGAAATCAACAATCTACTGGAAGATTTCATGACTAATATCCTGGGGACCCTAACCACACAATTGGATATCATGCAAGCCAAACAAAAATAGCCCGAAGCAAAACATAATCTAACTATTTTTTATCCATGCTGCGTAAATAAACACAATCATAGAGAATTTCCATTAGATACAATTCAAACATGCACCATTTGCACTAAGGATCACACTATGAAAAGCTTCCCATTGCTTCCTGAATTAAAGGTGGTCTTCAAGGAAGCAGAAGAGTAAGTGGAACCAATATATCTAAGAACTAGCACCATCAATGGCAAACAAATTTGACAAGTATGCCTATAGAACCATCTTCATTCCTTCCTTCTTCACAATTTAATTCTCAACAATATTCAGGAGCAGCATGGCAGAACTAGCCACCTTTCTATACATAGCCACCTCAAGCATTTTCTATGCCACCATGGCCTAACCAATCAAATAATAATTGGCCAAATTCCTCTTACCCTCCACCTTTCTAGAAGAACACCCCCTATTCCTCTCAGTGGTCTCCTTCTACCTTGCAAAATCAGAACTTGCAACCAAATTGGCAACAATTTGCAAACCAACCTATGGGAACAGTTCCTCTGCCTCAACCAGCCTTACTAGCACCTTATATGTTGCACCAAAATCCTCAACCTAATATACGGCCGCAACTCCCAACTCAACCCAATCCAAATCCTAACAATATACCAATCCTGTTAGTCCAAATTATTGAAAGTCTGAACCCTAAATTTGAGATGAGACAATGTAATGAACTTAAGTTAAGATCTGGTCACATAATTTCTCTAGATGAGGATAAAAATTTGCAACCTGAAGTTTAAGAAATGCATCTGAATAAGCCTTCGATTGTAGATGACCAGAAAATAAAATAGGGAGGAGATATAGTCAGGTAGAAAGATCCCAAGAAATTTATAATTACTTCTCCCCCGTTACCAGAAATATTGATAATACCTCGACCTATTGAATACCCTGACTTTGATCTTTTGGGCGAACTCGAAAATCTATGTATAAAAATACCCCTCCTCCAGGCCATTCAATACATTCTGATATACACTAAAACCATTAAAGAATTGTGTGCAACGAAGTCTATGAGGAAAACAAAAATAACACCAATCTTCCATCTCGTCGGAAATTTTCTGATTTATTACTAGGAAAAGAGACACCTGTAAAATATGAAGAACCAGGAAATCCCATTGTCACAATACAAATAAATGGCTTCTCTTTTCCCAATGCTTTAGTTGACTTAGGGGCAACAATTAATATTCTTACAATAGAAACTTGTGAAGTGCTTGGCACCACAGCCTTAGAACGAACCACTACCTTTCTGGAATTAGCTGACCATTCAGTAATTAGGCCAGAAGGAACATTACAAGATGTGATGGTTTATGCGGACTCGTGGGAATATCCAGCATATTTTTTTATTATTAACCCCATAAATCAACTAGATGGACATCCCTTAATACTAGTAAGGCCTTGGCTAGCAACAATCGATGCTTATATAGGCTTCCAAACAGGCAGTATGACCATAACCAGAGGAAATGATGTAAATAATTTAGCTTTATACCCTCTTGCTCAGCCAAGACTAACCATTGTAAGTACTAGGAAACAACGAGTAGCATATTTAAAAGAAAATATTCGTTCACCATTGATTGTGGCAAATGTGCTTGAATTCAAAAACCAAACCAAAGATGATGTCATTAACACCTTTATTAATCACCCTGTTGCAATGTCTAATTTGAGATGTCACATGATTGAAGCAGTCCTTGATAATGATATTGAAGAAGATTCCTTGAGAGACATTAATGACCAACCAATACCAACAACCACTATCTATAATAGCAAGCCTATTGAAATCGAGCAAGGGAAAATCCTAAACATTAACAATAATCTAAGTAATGACTTGGAACAGAAACCTATCCAAGTCCTTAGGAAATATAAAGGGGCTTTTGCATGGGATTAGCCAGACATGAAAGGGACCGACCCTCAGTTATGCATGCACCACATCTACACTGAAAAAGATGCAAGACCCATTCGACAACCACAACGTAGATTAAATCCCCATCTAAAGGATATTATGAAAAAATAACTTCAAAAAATATTAGATGTGAATTTTATCTATCTTATATCTAACAGTAAATGGGTTTCTCCATTAGTAGGCATCCCTAAAAAGAATGGAAAATGGCAGATATGCATTGACTATAAAGAACTCAACAAAGCAACACATAAAGACCATTTTCCCCTTCCATTTATCGACCAGGTCCTAGATGCACTAGTATGAAAGAAATTCTTCTCTTTCTTGGATGGATTCAGTGGCTACAACCAAATCCAAATTCCCATGAAGACCAGGGCAAAACTATTTTCACCTACCCCTGGGGAACATTTTCTTACAGGATATTGCCTTTTAGATTGTGCAACACACCTGCTAGATTCCAAAGAGCCATACTCAATATTTTTGCAGACTTGATAAATGAAGGATTGGAGGTGTACATGGCTGATTTCACACCCTATGGAGATGACTTTGATCAGGCATTACAAACATTGGGGAAAGTCCTAGATCACTTTATTTCTACTAGACTATGCTCAAGCCATGAGAAATGTCATATGATGATGATAGAAGGCCTGATTCTGGGTCATTACATTTCAGCAACTCGAATTCAGGTAGATCTAGAAAAGATACAAGTAATCCTCTTATTAGCTACTCCTTGCACTCAAACAGAGGTATGTAGTTTTTTGGGATTTGTTGGATATTATTGTAGATTTATAAAGAACGTTTCGCAAATTTCTACACCTTTATATGTCTTAACAGGAAATGTTGATTTTATATGGACTGATAGACGTGGAATTGCCTTTACATATCTAAAACAGTTAGTATTGACAACACCAATATTACGAGGCTCGAATTTGGATATACCCTTTCAGATTTCATCAAATGCATTAGATACAACTATCAGAGCTATTCTTGGCCAAGAAGAAGACAAGAAACCCTACGCTATATATTACATCAGCAAAAATTTAAGTCTTATTGAGTTGAATTACATAGTAACAGAAAAGGAGTTTCTAGCTCTTATTTATGCTATCAACAATTTTAGATACTATATAATTGGATACCCTATATTTCTATATACTGATCACTTTGCTATTAAATATTTAGCCAATAAACCTATTACAAATGGAAGATTGACTCTTTGGTTACTACTTTTGTAGGAATTTGACATAACTATAAGGGATAGGCCAGGGAAGGAGAACCTCATGGTAGAACTCATCTCCCAAGTGCCAAGAACTGACGATACATCGACAGTAGAGGATCAGTTCGCGAATGAACATTTGTTTGTTGTGGCTATAAAAATGCCATGGTATGCAGACATAGTGAATTACTTAAAAGTAGGAAAATTACCCAAACATCTGACATCCAGAGATATGAAATTGATCATGCAGCGTAGCACTCGTTTCTCCTAGATCGAAGGATACCTTTTCCACATGGGAGCTAATATGCACAACCGCGGGTGCATCAATGAGGATGGAATTTATGATATCTTAAAAACCTATCATGATGGACCTTGTAGTGGACACTTTGCAAACTGTAGAACTGGACATAAAATTCTACAGATGGGCTACTATTGGCGCCTATTTTTAAAGATGCTAAGAAATTTGTCCAGGCATGTGATAGTTACCAAAGGATGGGTCGCCCTGGCCAATCCGATGAAATGCCCCTCCATCCATAGCTGGTGATAGAACCCTTTGAGCATTGGACATTAAATTTCGCTGGGTCATTCAAACCACCATCCAACCAGAAAAAGTATATATTGGTTGCAATGGACTACGTAACTAAGTGGGTGGAAGTAGTAGTGTTACTAAGACCAACAGAGGAAATTGTTATTAATTTTCTTTTCAAATTTTTTGTGTGGTATGTCTTACCCAAAGAAGTAATCACTGATGGGGAGCCACAACTTGTGGGTCACAAGATTTATGTTATACTAAAAAATCATCACATCACACACAGGATTACCTCTTCGTATCACCTGCAGACGAACAGGCAGGTCGAGAGCACCAACAAAGTTATCAAAGCTATTCTAACAAATATTGCCTCATCACATCGATGAGACTGGATTGCTCGACTACCAGAGGCCTTGTGGGTGTATCGCACAACTTGGAGAAACACTACTGGATACTCACCATATCAACTGGTATTTGGTAAGGAACCCATTTTTCCCATAGAGTTTGAGATACAAACACTAAAGACAACACATGAAATAACATTGGATTTAATTAAAGCCTAGGTTAATAGGTTATAGCAGATGAATGAACTAGATGAAATTTGGATATTGGCTCTACAGTGTACGACACTTATTTTACATCAAAGAGCCAAATGGCATGATGCCCTGATTAAGAAAAAGACATTTCATGAGGGTGACTATGCACTTCTTTACAATTCCAGGTTCCAAGACTTCCCTAGAAAACTGTAGACTAGATGGTTAGGCCCCTATGAAATAAAGCAAGTACACGACAATGGCACTCTTACGCTGGCCGCCATTGATGGGTTTGGTTCTCTTTTAAAGCAAATGGGCATTGGGTGTGCCTCTACCAAAAGACACTTACCAAATAATCTTTCTATCAACAGATACGTGAGGACCCCACCATACAATTTTTAGCTGCAGAAGGAAATCCTTTGATAGCTCCATCTTCATAAATTTTATTTTTTCTCTGTAAAATATGTAGATATGATTGCTGATTTGATTTATTTTCTTTTTTTCTTCTTGCTTTCTCTCTGCTTGTTTTTCTATTCAATTTATTGAACAACTGTTGTTCAATCTATTGAACAATGCTTTCTTTTCTTTTGCATCATTTTGATGTTCAATTTATTGAACAAAAGCTATTGAATTTAGTGAACAAATGTCATTCAATCTATTGAACAACACTTTTTTTCATTTTCTTTGTTGTTCAATCTATTGAACAACACTTTTTTCGATTTCTTTGTTGTTCAATCTATTGAAAAAAACTTTCTTTCTTTTCAATTGTTTTGTTGTTCAAACTATTGAACAACTACTTTTCATTTAATTGAACAACTGATGTTCAATCTATTGAAGAGTTGTTGTTCAATCTATTGAACAACACTTCTTTTCGTTTTTGTGTGGTTTTGATGTTATTTTAACTAAACAACTATTGTTCAATCTATTAAACAACTGCTATTCAATCTATTGAACAACACCATTTTTCTTTTGCATTGTTTTGTTGTTCATTTAATTGAACAACAGTTGTTCAATCTATTGAATAGTTTCTATTCAATCTGTTGAACAGTTGTTGTTCAATCTATTGAACAAAACCATTTTTTCTTTTGTGTTGTTTTGTTATTCATTTAGTTGAACAACTGTTGTTCAATCTTTTTAACAATGGTGGTCCAACCCAATTGAACAACAAAATTTTTCTTTTGTGTGATTTCTCTTCGCTTATTTAAGCCCCATTTTTCTTTTGTTTTTCATTTCATGGCATGAAGTAAACTACTTTTATGAGGACAAAGAGTTTATGGATTCTATTGAAAGGAGTTAATACCATTAATGTTATGATCTTTAACAGCACAACTTCTTGATGATAGATTATTTTCAAGAAAAGGGACACAATTATTTATATACTACTTTACTGTATTGTTTTCTATTGTACATTACACTGATTGATCATCTTAAAACCCATGCTGGTTCTACCCTTCTTGGTTATAATATTCTCTATCTATAAAAAATAAGACTATGGGTGTACTTTTTCTATTGACATGTTCAACTTCTTTGACCATCCCTACTCTTAAGGAGTATTGAGTCTCCCTCTATTTATCACAAAAAGAAAGTGTAATAACAACAATTTTTTTATACATATGGAGGATAGGGGGTCTCATTACGAGCCAGCCTACCAAGTTCATAAGGTTGTATCAAAGTGAAATTTCATCATGGCCACCACACCATGGTTATGATCCATTGGATAGCCAAAATATACTTGGAACAGGAGGTCTCATCATGAGCCAGCCTAATCACTTTTGCTACATCCTAGGGAATGGCAGTGTGGTTATCTGGTTACCACACCAACACACTAATATCTTCTATAGAACAACATTGGAACTCTCCATTTATAAATTGAGGATCCTAGCTCATATGGGTTAAAAAGCAACCTTACCGAGGCTATGGATTTCTACTGGCAGTAGAGGCTCTACTTATGGTATTGAAGTTATATCTTATTGTCAATTACTACTATAATACCCTATTCTTATTCTTTCTTTTTATTGGAGAAATTATTTCCTTAATTTTCCCCTGTTTAGAAGCTTTATGCATGAGATAATGTCTTGCGATCAATTGTATCATTCTCAGCTAGAATACCGTCAACAGAGTACCTTGTTTAGAATATTGTTGTCCTTTTCTTTTTCACATAACTTATCATGAACCAAAAGTGGCCTATCTCTTATTCATAACTATTGTTACACACTCTACTCTCATTATAACCATACATCTTACCGTCCTATCATTGATATGTGTTCTCTGCTTCATTTACTTCCATACTATTCATTCCCTTGCCTTACTGTTAGAACAACACTTTCCCTGTCTACTCAGTGTAGGTGACCTCTCTTTTAAGGAGGGGGAAGGATTTCCATTATGCCTTTGCATGCACTGTATTTATTCTACTTATTTGACTTGATATGTTGTTGTGATATCCCATGATCAAATGACATGTGGCAGTATGATAGTCCTCGAATTAATATTATTAATTCTCATGGAAATCTCGCTTAACATTATGGAATTTAGTTGTTACATCTAATTGCTATTCTACTTCACCAAAGAAATTGTTGTTCTCTATTATTTCTTTTAAGATTTGTTAATCCTTGAAATTGTAGGGTGAATATTGGAAGAATTTGAGCATTATGGGTGGAAAATCAGTTCGCCGAGAACCCTTAGTGCTAGAGATTTATGCTAGAGCCAAGGAAATTCTGGTGCATGCAGGATGGATATCATATTTCACCACACTTCAGGCCCCTAGCGAAGAAATTCCTATCGAATTTTTACAGCACTTGAAAGATGGGCAGTCCATAGTAAAAGGTGTAAGAGTAATAGTATCAGAGGCTGCGATAGCTGAAGTTTCTGGGCTACTAGCAGAAGGAGAAGTATGGCCTAAAAAGCATATAATGTTGCATGATGTAGTGGAGACGTTCAGAGACACAGGTGAGGAATTAACATGAAAAGGCAAGGGTATTAAATCATCCTCTCTAGGAGAACCATGGTGTGAATTGGCAAGTGTCTTCTAGAAGTACATTGCCTATGATGGTCGCCGGGATGTGGTAAAGCCACGAAAACTTAAAATCTTAGCCATTTTAAAGCAAAATCTCACTGTTAATTTACCATTTTTATTGAATTCATTATTGCATGACACAATAGATAGAATAAGATGGGCTAGACATCCTGAGACTCTTGTTAGTCATCATGGTTTGATCAGACAGATTGTTAGTCACAGTCTTGCCCAACAAAATTTAATTTGGGATAATTTAATAGCACAACTAGAGATAGAGACAAACCCTGTAGTCCAAACCCCTGCAACCGTGGAAATTGAATAGCAGAACGTTGTTCCAAAGAGAAAACGAACTGCTCATATAGCAATAGGACCACATAAGCACATGCACAACAAGGCTAAACCCAGTTCAGAGGGATTTCATAGATCCTCAGGGTAGCACGAAATGGCCGACATAACCAACAAGTCCAATTACTATGCAGGACTCTAAAATAGAACCAAAGGAAGAAGGTAATTCCAAAGAAGAACCAATGGAAGAACCAAATTATGAATAGGAGAAGGAACCCAGTTCTGAACCAGAATAGGATGAAGAGCCTAATTCTAAATCAAAACCTAAGTAAGAACCCAATTCTGACCCAGAACAAGGGGAAACACAACATTCTTTTCAAAATGATGATGAACCGGAGAATGAAGCAGGGCCTCGTCAAACACCACCTATGAGCCCCCAAGATAATTTCTTGCAGGACTTTGAGGAAGGGATGGCCTAGGTTCTTGCAAATTTGAATGCATATATGCAACTTGGAGGATCACTTGACCAGAATTGGAATAAAGCTTAATCCTCTAAAGGTTCTGGTCACATATAACTTTTGCCTTCCCCAGAAGTTGTACATCGGGAAGAGGAAGTGTACACAGAACTAATGCATGAATCTGATAATCAGTCAAGTGACATGGTTATATTGGAACATAGCCAAGACAAGCACTAGGAACCTTTAAATACAGAGGGTATTAATAAACCTATTACTATAAAGGATGCTCCTTCGAAGAAGCGAGTAGCTAAAACAAAGTTACGGAATCTGAGAAAGAAATACATAATGCTCCAAAAGACGGTTAAGTGGCTACGTCAAAAATTGAAAGAGACTGCAAATAGGGAAACTCAGAACACTACCACTAAGTTAGTGACTCTCGCTACACAAACAAAAATATGTGGACGTAGGGCAATAGGAACCCAAACCAAACCTATTTATACTCAGACAACGATTACACAAACAATATTTCACATAGAGTTGATAGATAAGTCTACTCAGACCAAGGACTTACCCTCTCACAGAAAAAGCATCTAAACGGAAGAAAAAATCAATAATGCTCCATCATGTAGTGATCATATTCTTTTAGAGTTACAAGAGAAGCTGGCACAAGCCCAACTTTATTTAGAGCAATGTCAAATGGAGACATTTCCTCTACAAAAGTATTAGGAGTTGCAGAAGCAATGTAGAGAATTGACCATAACTGAGAATGAAAATTTTGATAAGTTCAGGCAGGAGGAAGAAAAGCAGAAGAATATAAAAGCCAAGCTAAATAAGGTCATGGACCAGGTTGATGTTATTTTCTCTTTATACTCTGATGTCTATCTTGCAGGTTTCCTGCCATAAATTATGCTTTGTTTTTATTAGAAATATAGTTGTTATTAAAAATTAAATTTGTTAAGGCCAGCAAGTCTATTGAATTAAAGACAACTATCGAATTTATAAATTGTTGTAAGGAGCATGGGATCAAAGTCCAACGTCTCCTCTACAAATTTTATTTGCACAATCTTGTATTAGAAGGGGAGGTGAATAATAATCCTAGCCCTTTTGTTGGGGATATTCAGTTCTAGGCCTTTATTTCTTTTGCAACAAACCAACTCAAGTGGTCCAAGGCTTATAACACTTTTCAAATGAAAGAACATGGACTGGATTTGTGGGTAAGGAGTGAACCTACACACCCCTTGCAACTTTTTGTTAAACACAAAAGGCCCATGACACAAGAGGGTGTAACTAAAATTCTGGGGTCCATACATAAAGAAATTGTGCAAACAGGAAGGGCGTATTTCTTATCCATTCAGGAAAGATCCTTGATTGCATCCAAGCAGAGATGGATAGTCTCAACCTATAGCGTCAAGGATAGAGAACCATTTAGTTATGGGAATTTTAAAGTTGCCGCAGGCCGTTTTGTCACCTACAGTAATATTATCATGAGGGAAGGACCATATTGGCTGGGATGTTGATTTAGGAGTCCTATTGTTTGGTACCCACTTGAAGGATAGCGTTCTAGTTATGAGTTGTCTAGAGGTCATGAAGGGACATCCTTTGCAGATTTAATACAAAAGAAAGGTTTTAGGTCAAATAAAGAAAATTTCTTTCCTACTTACTCTTTAACTGCATTACATAATACCTATTTATGTTCATGAGGACATGAAACAAAGGGGAGAATGTTGGGTCGTGCAACAGGTATAAATTTACCCTTGATTACACTATCTTTTTCCTCCTTTTTATGCATTTATTCCATGACGTAATAAGGTTTTGATAAGATTTCAATTGAAAATGAATGAAACTTCTTTTGATGCAATTTGATTAACAAAACTAACTTTCGGTGTTTATCATGCAGAAATTGGTGAATGGAATAGTTGTTGTTCAAACTATTGAACAACAAAGGCAAAATAGAGGAAACAATGTGCGTCTTGTGCAGTCAAATCGAGAAGAAAATCATAGGATTTGCACAAGATAGAAAGATTGTCTTATAATATCATTTAGTTGTGAATTCTTCAGGATCGCTTGATCCTGAGGAATCACATTTATCTCTTTTCCTCTTTGACTATAAGAAGGGAAAGACGAATAGAATAGGGACTTAACTTTTTCGCCTTTTTACTTTAGTTGTAATTTTAATATACAGAGCGTTGTTCTGAAGGACATCATGATATAATGAAATTTTAATTTTATGAATAATATATAATTTGCATTGCTATTCATTTACGAGATTCTGAAGTAATCAAGCAGTAATCACTGGCAGCTTGGGCCCAGTCACTAGTGGATTTCACTATTGTTCCTTGTTTTATAGTTTGCCTTTTTACAGTTTAATTAATTTGCTTTATTTTATGATTGATTTACTTTCAATAGTGTTGAGTTTGTGTGTTCATTGCATTGGTTCTTATTTCTGTTCATTGTTTCATTTATTTAATATCATGGATTGAGTTGATTAAGAATCAATTTTTTTTTCTTTTTCTTTTTTCTTTTTTCTTTCTGAATAAGTCTACTCCTATATTGATATAAAATATTTTTACATAGAGGCAGTGACCTTCAGAAGTCTGGCCTAGAGAGGTGGTATACTCACATAACATCGCTGAAAATTGACCCAAAAAGACTAGCTAATGACTAACTAGAACTAGGACCATGACTAGTGCTTAGAGACAAAATACAACATTGTCAAAACTATAGACTGAACAGAGGACCAAAACGACTTGTCTGAGCTTATACATATGAATAGGGGAGTGCTACCCAGGTCAAAGTTGTAATCTAAGTCATAAAGCAACTATACCCTTAACTTTGAACAAACAGGGAAACTACAACCAAAGAACGAAGACATAATTATGCATCATGAGTGGTGGAAGGTGCTTCCTCCACGATTCGACATCCGAAACTAAGGGGATCATCATCATCGGAGGGATGACCTTCTTTGCTTGAGGAGCTTCCTTCAATTGGAACACTCGGACTTGCCTGAGTTTGCATATCCTGGGAGGCAGTACCACCTAGAACCTTAATTTGTTGGCTGTGAAACAGAGAAGTGAAAGGAGACTCTTCTGCCCTCGTCTCTGTAGTCGCTCCTGGAGTTGCAGCCACCAAACCAACCATACCCTCACACAGCTCAATAGTAACAGAATCAATGAAAGAGTGATTATTGAAAGTGCAAGGGATTTGAAAATGTGTAGTATGAGCGTGAATATTGTGAGAGCTCAACGGTAAAACATGTCGCCCCCAACCTTGTCCACCACTGCTCCTAGTAGCTAGATGGGGATTAGAGATGAAGCCTGAGGAGCAAGAAGAGGAGTGTGTGGTTGAGGAGGAGGGCTAGTGGATGGGTCATCCATGGGAGCTTCCTCTTCTACAACCCATTCTTTGGCACAATTTAGGCATGTGAATAGAGCACAAGGAGCAAAACAAGCAGCAAAACTTTGCAGGGTGAGAGAGACTGAAAGGGGTGTTATCACTCAAGTTGTTCCCTGCCTCCAAAAGGGAATACAGCCAAGGTAACCACTAACGAATATTTTACCTGCAGATCCTAGCCAATCTACAACTAGAGAGGGCTCTCTCTTTGTGTTTTAGATTTGTTTGATTATGTGTTAGGCTAGTTATGAAGTACAAGTGTTGTTTGGTGTTTGGAAGATGACATTCAGTAGAAAAAGGTTGTAACATGAGAGAATTTCAGACCATTGGGTTGATGGAGTCTAATGGAAATAAACCTCTGGGTATGGTTCCTTTGGCAATAGGAAGATTACAGAGCAAGATAGTGAAACACATAACAACTTTCAAGCTGAATTAAGATGAAATTAAGTCAAGGAATGAAAGGCAATCAAGAATCTTTCATTATGTTAGCAGAGGGAAATTGTGTAAACATTATCTGGGAGCAGTTAAGAATTCCTTGATGAAATTTAGAGTGAGAGCCAGGGAGGCAAGAGCAGTCAAGAATTCTTGCCTATGCTAGTCCTGTGGAAAACATAAAAAATTACAAGAATTGAACACAGAGTACAATGAAGTAAATTCTGGGTTATCCTTTTTTCCTGTAACTTAGAATATGATATTTATATGGTAAACAAACACACATATAGTAACACAAGAGTAAAGAAGAATTATTGGTCCATGTGTTAACACAAGAATTCTGTAATATATCCTTCTGTCGTTGATTCCATAACCAACAAGTTCACCAACACAACATTCTAGCAATTTTTATTTCAGAAGAGTTCTCAAAATTTACAAAGTAGGTCCAAAATGAAATTCACCAGCCAACAACAATACATGACTTGAGAAGGTATATATAAAAAATTTACAAATATCCCGTAGAAAAATATCAAGTAATAAATTTATCCATCTACTTTGGCAAGGGCAATAACTGATATGGAAAACCGCGCAGAAATGAATGAAGGAATAACTATGTTGTACTGGCCGCCTTAGGTGTCCTGTTATTGCTGACTTTTTCGCTTAGATAGTTGGTTTATGGTTGCTTCTCTAATTTTTGTTCCTGATGTGATGTCACTTGCCACCTCTACATGAGTTTGTTTGAACGCCTTTTAGCACGAATTTCATCCTTTGTCGATTTGATTTTCTGATAGGAGACCCATATATTGCCATTTACTTGTGATGCAGACAATTTACAAAAAGGAGAATCCAATTACCTTGGCAAGACCTCAAGCATGCTCTGCCACCATTGATCTGTTCGTAATTGATGCTTTTTTAGTTTAATCAATGTCTCAGCAGCTTTAGTATACCTGTAATAATTTGGCTAGACTTCAAAAAGATGTGCTATCTCATACTCAATAAAAAACAAATTTTCCAATTTATCATATAAACTTTGTCCAGAGGGAGGCACTGTCTCTTCTAAACTGCTTGATGATGCTGTAATGTGATTGGTAACATAGGTAGTTAGCCCGTGAGCATACTGTTCTTGTTTTAACAACCTCCCATTTCTAGTGAATAGGCTAGGTAAACCTTTGCTCTGTAATACTGAAAATTTCTGTCTGAAGGCATTTACCTCTGTCTGCATTTCTTGACATTTTCTTTCTATAGTTTGAACAAAATTCCTCATGGTCAGCACCTTCTTAACTCTTAAAATAGTCTTTGTCCTGTTCTGAATGTCTAGGGATGCTAATTGCTCACTGGTATGAGTATTCAAAAAATGAATCAATTGATTGGCTTGCTCAGGCTTGTTTGCCAATAATGCTCTGGCCTTTTGAGCCTCGTATTGAGCTAATCCTATCAATTCAATTAGGTCAAAAATAGTCTGTATTGCTGTCCATTGATCAGCAATAGACTGGCCAATCTTATCCCATAAAATAGTTTTGATCTTTGTTAAAGTTTTATGAAGAGTGAGGTCCTTTTCCAAGGCTTTTATTTTATTCTCCAAGGTCTTCACTTCTCTTTTTTTCTCAGCCATAGTCATTTTTGATTTGTCATAACTTACCTCAATCTTGGCCAGTTTTTCCTTGGTTTCTTTTAATTCTGCCATTTGGATTTCTAAAGCCTTTATTTCTTTCATCATCTCTTCCATGCTCATGCTGGCATCTTGTATTGTTGCTGTTGTAGTTGCTGCAGAAGTTGAGGTACCTGTTGTTGATGCTGGATCAGTGGAAGGGGCTGCTATGGTGACTATAGGAGGAAGAACTGCAAGAGTTGGAGATGTTTGAGCTAGCTAAGAGGCCAAATCCTCCTTCTTTCCTTGTAATGTGCTTCCAAGGCTTTCTCTGTGTCCAACAAACTTTGATTCATCCTCATTAATAAACTTACCACATCCTCCTCTTCTCTTTGTTGTGCCACCTCCGTAGTCTAAGGGTGCATTGTAGCTGGCAGCTTAAGTTGTTTTCTAAAGGCTGCCATGTCCTCCTCTTTCTTTCTTATTAAGGCTTGTGTGCCCTTGGGATCCTTGGGATCATGTCCGAATTCTATGATAATCTCCTCCAAGGATTTTATTCTATTATCCTTGGCTAATGAGGAGGCATTTTCCAGCTCCAATTGGGTAGAAGTGTTGTACAATGAGTTCTGCAGTTTATGAGACAGTAATGCTTTGTCTGCCAAGGTAGAGTATACCATTTCTCCGGCCTGTTTGTGTAACTCAATCTGGTCCATTGGGTGGATGTCTTTAGCAAGCACTTCTAGATTGGTCCTGATATAATCAGCAGCTGACTGTGGCTGCTGTATGGTGGGTCTGAAGTGACTAAGGGTCATCTTCCCTGGTTGAATATCATAGGCTGCCATTAGCCTTTGTTGATTGGTGGGAGCCATTCTCAACAACTGGTTATATAACTGGAACCTTACTGGTTCATTCCTGGCCTTGATTTCAGTGAATGCTCTCTTGTTGTCAAAGCTTTGCTTGCTATGTTGCTTGGTGGATGTTACCTCCACACCAGGCTATCTCTCTTGCTATTGCTGAAATGAGCTAGTAGATGTTTCCAAAAATGGAGGGATCTGTTGTTTAGATGTTCCCTCACCCCTTAGGTCGCCTATTGTTTCCTCTGTGAACTCTTCTTCAGAGTAGGGGTTCAGCCTTTGCCTCTTCTCCCCTTTCTGTTCTGTAGATGCCCCTGTGGGTGTCTCTTCTAGTCTGTCCCTTTTTTTGGATCTTTCCTCATTAAGAGGAGTTTGTAACACAGGGTTTCCTTTGCTTGTGTTGAAGGGACTTGCTCTTGACCCTTTTCCTGGGCTGTAGCTGGCTGATCTGCCATTGTATTTTGCTTCTCTAAATGTTGTACTTCTTTGCCTTTTCCTACAGGTGGAGTAGTCCCTTGGGCAGGTCGTTGTGAAGGTGTGGCAGATGATGTGCTCGTTCCAATGTGTTGAGGCAGTGTGAAAGGGACCTGACCAAAAGAATCCAGGTCAATTGTATTCTCAAAGTCTTTCATTTCTTGTTCTAATCTCTCTTCTTCAGTAAGCTCTTCAACTATTGTACCCTCTACCCATTCATGTCGATTAGCATATTGTTCAATTTGAGGGATTCTTTGGTACACATATCCTGCAAGCTTGTTTTTGACTCTTCTAAAGCTTATGAAATGTTCAGGGTCATATGGTGCCCAATAAAATCTTTTTTTAGCATAAGTTCATCTCTTAGTATCTTGTCTGCGTCATCCCAGGCTTCTTCCCTCTTATTGAAGACAAAAGGGCCCAATTTATGTCTTATCTTGAGCTGTGCATTTTTGCTTTTACCATGGAAATGAGTCAATTCTGCACTACTAAATTGCCTGAAGTATTCCAGGGCAAAGAGTCTCATGGGGAAATACTTCGGCAGCTTGTAGGTGGATAATTGACAACCATAAATCCTGATCACTGTGTGGTTTTGGTAAAAATACTAGTCACCAATTTTGTAGCCCTTTGAGAGATGTAAAATTCTCTGCATTTCAGCAGAGAGCCTACCAGGAGGAGTCATCATCAACAGGGAAGTGGCTGGGTAAATGAACAGGTCAATGAACTCGCAATATGTATAAGGTGAGAGGTGAACTTCATGGAAAACTGAAGTCCAGAAAATGACAAACCTCCTCTCTCCTTTGGAGTCTAGTTTTTTAAGAGGAACTTGGAAACTATCAGGATGATAGTACAGAAACAGATGATATATATAGGATGTATACTTGAACACTCTTTCTCTCTCCAAAATCATGAATTGCTCATGGATTTTATTTGCTATGAAGGTGGCATAGTCATACTTGATAGCAAGGGGTTGTCCTAGAGTGAATATGGACATCAATACAAACACCGTTTCATCAACAAACTCATTGGTTTTGCATCCTAGAATGTAGGATATCATGTCTATTAGGAGTTTCCCTGCCTCATTGAATGAGAGTTGATGATAAGGAGGAGGATGATCAGGTTGGCACTATGGTAGCATAAATAACTAACCCAGTCTTGTTATTTCTGAGCTAGGAAGCTTGGCACCTTGATCAAGTAGAAGTTTCATGGTGAAAGGAACCAGAGGCTGAGTTGGCTCAAAGTTCAACATCTCGTTTATGGATTGAGGAGTAATATAGAAGAGTACAAATCCAGATGGAGTTAGGATTTCTCTTTGTGTGGGATCATAGTTTTCACAACATAAATGGATGAAATCGGGGAGCACATTCACTGAAGGGAGGTAACAGATAGGCATATTGGATTCCCAAATTTCCAAGACATCAGTGTTGTTTCTGTGGCTATTTCTAATTTCACAAAAGGTTTGTAGGTGAGGTTTGAGACCCATCATATCCTTAATTTGGAAGTCTTTGTCAGCACGAGGTATCCATTCCATCTCCTTATGTGGTGCATTCAAGGGTGCAATGTTCAAGGCCACTGGAGCCTCCATTTTCAGTTTGTTAAGTGACCTTTAACTTGAAGTTAGAGTTTTCTGGAGTAACATATAATGGAGCAGTGGTTTTGGTTTTCCACAGGAAATTAGAGACTGAGCTCCGCTTGTAGAGATTGCTTCCTTGGGTGAAATTCACAGTCACAACATAGTTTGCATAATTGGCTTTAGAGGTTGGAAAAAATAGGGGAAGAGTGATCCTCTTACAGGTTGTTTTTTGGTGATTTTACAGGTGAAGATGAGCTTGATTTTCGACTTTAATGGGCAATTTGCAGAGGATAACAGGATTTTGCAGGCAATAGTGTATCTTTACTTGAATTTAGCTCTTTAGGTGAGTTTAATAGAGAATTTTGTAAAAACAGGGGTTTACGGGCGAATTGTCGGGTAAATACCTGTTTTATAGGCAACTGGAGTGAACGGTGGTTGCAGACTGAGCTGAGGGAGCCGGGTTTGCAGCTTGAAATTGCCTAGGTGGCGGACTGGAGCTGTGGTGATGAATTGAACGTAAGGTGCATCCAGGGTCTCCGCAACACAATGCACTGATAACAAACAAAAACTATCACTTTCACGCTTTTTTAACAAAATTTTGTCCTTTTTCGGACTTTTGGCACTTTTTGGGGATGATGTCAGCATGATGTAAATTTTGTCTGGTAGCGGAGTACGGAAGGTGACATGGTGGATGATGTGGTCGCTGACGTGGATGGATGACATGGTGGACAAGATGGATGAACAGTAGCGTGGGCGCTAGCGTGGTGCTGATGTGATGATGACTCGAGCAGCGGGACCAGACAGTGGTTTATGGTTTTCATCAGACCGCTTTTGGTACAGGGGCAGTTTGTATCAGAGCGGGTCCGATGCAATAGAAACATGACAAGTGTCCCCGGGTACGATAGGAATACTGTTGTCCATCGGGTACTAACGTTCGGCCATCAGGGTGCCTCCGATATTGATGTGAGCCGTTGGATCTGGAGGATGCGATACAATGATTGACGGGACTCTGAGTTGGCGGAGGTTTATGAAAAGGGACCCGCGAATTATTTTAATGTTTTTTAAATAGATGCGGGGTATAAACCTTGGTTAAGACCAGGTTTGTATGGAAAATGATGCGGGTGGGTTAGGCTATTTGTTTAGCCAAATGTTAAACAAATCCCAGGGGCGCGTGGACGGTTCTTATTGGCCCTGGGGAGACCAATAATCCTGCAATGAGAGGGTTAAGGCTATAATTGCCAGGGCGAGGATTATTAAAGTATTTTTGGGTTTTTTACATAGTTTTTATGTATAATAGGGGCGGGTAAATATAGATAGGAGTTATATAATAAAGTTAAAGTGTTAATATGGTTTTGTGAATAGAAAATCTAAGTTTATAAATTAAAAACTTAGGTTTTTTAGGAAAATGAAAGTGGAATGGAAGGATCTTTTTATACAAGAAATGTGGCTTGCTATGATCAAGTGAACACAAAGTTTCACTTAGTAATTCTTATGAAATGAAATGAACTAGGACCATTGAGCAGATCCCAATGTCCCTAAGGGGATGTTAGTAAGTGTTCTTGGGGAAATGAAAGGGAAAATCAGTCATGCTCCACTAAACTATAGCCACTTTGCCATGATGTTTGTGATACTCATTAAAAATGATCACCAAGCTGCTTCTGCAACACCAGAATTATCTGCCTACCCAACCTAATATGCCTAACATTTTTTCTTCCTTTTATTGGGAGCATTTGAACTAGCAAACCCTGCTTTTCCTTTTTTCTTTTGGCTGCCCTCCTACCTAAATCTATCCTTATCTCTTCCAAGGGCTCAGATTGAGTAGTTGGGCCATTTTTTTCTCTGCCTATCTAATGATCTGCCAAGATTGCACTATTTGAACAGACCTTCTGCTCTATTCTAAAGAAAGAAATTTAAACATGATCTAGCCAGGGTTGAACTGTTTGGCTATTCATCAATTGTGAGAACGTCAGTGATTACACATTCTGAACTTGCTATGCAACATGTAGTACAGCAGTGGCATTTTGACAAGCCACTTCCCTGGTCCTTCTTTGGGATTGCTTTTGTTTCTCTTCTTCTTGAATATTTGACATTTTGATAATATGGAACCTTTACAGCATGGAAAGGATGATCATATTTGGAATTTCCACAGTCAATCATGAAAAATGACACCTATTGGTATAGGAACCTAACAGTGGCTCCACTTGGGGATGGATTTTCCAAGAGAAAAGCCAAGAACAATAGGTCAGATGGCCTTATTTTCATTTCTTGCTGTGATTTAAAACTTCCATTTGCTGCAATCTGACCCACTGGATTATTGTGGCATAGATGCATTTCTTATAAGCTGATCTGAACCGAACTGCAGCTCTGTCTTTGATGGTTGGTCAGAATATTTGCCATCACCTCTATATTTCCCAAGTTATTTCTTGCTTGTTTTTGGTAAACTCAAGATATATACCAAGGATGGTATAACTGTTGGCTATTTCCTCAAAATTTGCTGCACTTTATCTCCTATCCTACTGCTGAAATAAACTGCTAAAATAAACACTTTTTATGTACAAAATACAGTCTTGTTCTATTAACAGGGAGGATCAAAATAATGCTTGAGCATTAGCCTATTGACTAGGCCTTCCTCAGCTTCTGTACTGTCCAAGCTCCTCAAAACATAGGTGTTATTTCCTTGCACAATCTGAATGAAAAAAGGGCCTTTCCATAGGAAATCAAATTTGCCATGTTTTCCTTTGTCTTCCCTTCTAGAATCCCATTTCAGCACTTTGTCTCCTATGAAGAAATCTTCAGCTTTTGTTCTTTTGTCAAAAATATTCTTGAGTCTATCTTGCAGAACCTGGGTTCTCTAACATACTTCCTCTCTAGTTTGTTGCAAGTGAATAGTTTGATTGATTCTCCTTTGAATGCTATTGGGTTCTTCTTGTAACTCTTGCAATAATTTGATTACAGGGATTGCCAGGGATGAGGGGAACACAGCCTCCATACCATAAACCAATTCATATGGGCTAGTTCCAATAGATCTTTTGGTGGTCAATCTGTCTACCCACAGTGCATTTACCATCTTCTTATGCCAATTCTTTTTATTCTCCTCCAAGATCTTTTTGATGATGTTGATCAGGCTTTTATTAGATGATTTAGCTAGACCATTACCTTGAGGGTAATAGGCTATGGAATGGCCTAAGGTAATGTGGTACTTGTGGAAAAAATTAATCATTCTTTTGGACTTAAAGACAACAGCATTGTCTGTAATAATCTTCTCTGGATAGCCAAATCTAGACAGAATATTGGTTTCTAAGAACTGCATGATGACTGAGTCATTGGCCTGCCTACAAGGGATAGCTTCCATCCATTTGGTAAAGTAGCCTATGGCAGTTAAAATCCACTTGTGTTGTCTAGAAGAGGAAGGATGAATTTCTCCAATGAAATCTAAACCCGATTGTTGAAAAGGCCTTTCAGTTGAAATGGGTTTGAGAGGTAAGGGCAACATCTTTCTTTTGCCTTCAAAGATCTGGCATTTATGGCAAGAAACTACAAATTTTCTCACATCAGCAAATAGGGAGGGCCAATAAAAACCAGCTCTTAGAATTTTATCAACTGTAGGTTTCCAATATAAGTGTCCTCCATAGTCCCCTGCATGAAATTCATTGAGTATTTTATCAGTTTCATGCTGAATTAGGCAATTGAGCAAAATACCTTCATGATTCTTTCAAAATAAGACATTGTCTATAATACAAAACTTTGAAGCTTTCATTTCCAAGAATCACTTTTTAGTCCTAGATAACCTTGGAGGAGCTTGCAGGTTTAACAATACAAAACATATGTCAATGTACCAAGGTGATTGTAAAAAGGCTTGATTGATCTATGGAGTCGCCATCTCTTGTTAGCTATCCAGTTCATTGATGTCAAGGGCTTGAAAGTTGGTTTTAGTCATTAATTTAGTTAACCCTTGTCCTTTTATGAGTTTTGTTGGCTTAATTTCAATGTCATACTCTAAAATGTTGGCTATCCATTTTCCCCTTTTACCTTCAATTCCTTCTTCAGTTAAAATATCTTTGACCACGGCATTTGGAACGTAGGAAATCACATGAGAGTACAGGATATAAATTATGAAATCCTTGATGGCCTTTACAAGAGCATAGGTTTGCTTCTCCATGATTTGATATTTGAGTGGAGAATATCTAAGTGTTTTGCTGAAGAAAGCAATGGGCTTCTCACATCTTAGGTCATCTTTTTGTAATATGACATCATCAATAGTATGCTCAGATGCAAAAGAAAAGATTATGAAATCTCTATCAAACTTGGGGCTTGTGAGAACAGGTGTTCTTGTTAAAGCTAGTTTGATTTCCTCGAAGGCTTGTTTAGCTTCTATTGTCCATTTGACTTTAGAATCTTTCTTTAGCATATTATTCAACAATCTAATTAACTCGGACGAATTGGGAATGAATCTCCTTAGGAAATTGGTTTTCCCTAGAAAGGCTTGTAATTCCTTGATGTTCCTTGGGTGAGGAACTTGGAGAATAGCCTGTATTCTATCCTGATCAATTCTTATTCCATCTTTATAGATTATGTGACCTAGGAGTTTCCCTTCTTCCAGGCCAAAAAATGATTTCTTTGGGTTCAATGATATGCCGTACTTTCTGCAAATTAGGAACACTTGCCTCAAATGTTCTAGATGTTCTTGGTCCAATTTTGAAAAAGCAGTGAGCTCATCAAGGTATATGAATAAAAAATCATGGATCTCTTTAGAAAAGGCTATGTCTCTTTCACTTTGAAATGTGGCCCCTACATTTTTGAGTCCAAAAGGCATCTTCACATATTTAAAGGTTCCCCAGGGTGTTGTAAAGGCAGTTTTATCTTGGTCATCTGGGTGAACTAAGATCTGATTGAATCCTGAGAATCCATCTAACAATGAGATCCTTGAAGCACCCACTACCCTTTGTAAAATGTGATCCATCTTGGGTAAGGGGTAGTGGTCTTTGAGAGAGACTTTATTCAAATTTCTTAGGTCAACACAGAGTCTTATCTCTCCAGTTTTCCTCCTAGTGGGCACTATATTGGAAATCCATTCTGAAAACCTAATAAGTGTAATTATTCCATCCTGATACATTCTTTTAACTTTATTTTCAATAAGGGGAAGGAGGACTGGATTAATCCTTCTCAGCTTTTGTTTAAAAGGTTTTTGATGTTCTTTCAAGGGTATTGTATGTTGGATAACAGAAGTGTCATAGGATTTGAGGTCCTCATAGCTCCATGCAAAGACATCTTGGAACTCTGTAAACAACTTAATGTATTTCAGCTTTTGGTCAAGTGGCAATGTTTTGGAAAGTTTTACCATTTTGGGATTTTCTTTGGTTCCAATGTTTCAGTCCTCAATTTTTGCATTTAATGGTTGCATTTTTGGCTTTCTTAGAATATCATTTGAATCAAATATATCCTCCAAAGGAGTTAGGCCTGTGGGCAGGAAATTATCCTTTAGTTCAATTACTTCAGATTCTCCCTCAGTCATTTCATCAAAATCCATTTGTTTTAACTCTTGCATATTTTTTTCATTAAAAGTTGTTGGATGCAAAATCAAATTTGTTGTTTTAGCAGATATATTTTGCTCCATTTTGTCTATTTGTTGTTGATCATCAATAGTGCTTGTATCTATGTTTGTACTTGAGAATTCTTCTTTTAAAGTGAGGAAATTATTGATTTGGGTATCATTTTCAAATACTTGCCAATTTTTCACATTATCCGGGACAGCATGTCTGTGTTTAATCTCAGCAGTGAAGTGATGATTGAGCTCGAATGGCAACTTGCAAGTGCTGGCAAAGGTTGCCAAACTATGTGCATGCAGGTTGTGTTTTCTTGGAATTTTGGTGAGCTGAGATTCTAAGAAGGTGTTCAGTATTTCAATGGCTACACCCCTATAAGCTCTTAGCCTAGGATCGTTTGTAAGAAATTTTCCCTTCATCTGCTGTATGATCAAATCTGAGTCCCCTAGAATTGAAATCTTGGTCACCCCTAGACTTCTAATAAGTTTAAGTCCCAGCAGAAGGGCTTCATATTCAGCCATATTGTTTGTGCATTTGAAATTTAGCCTGTATGCATGACCTTGGGCATGGTCATTTTGCATGTTGTGTATCCAAATCCCTGCCCCTACTCCCAATTTGTTCACTGATCCATGAAACTCTAAGCACCATAAGATTTCTTGATCACCACTAGTCTCAGGAGTTTTGGGAACTTGCTTAGTGGGCAGTAGGTTTGAATTTTTTGGCTCATATGGTATGTCTTGTTCACTTGTTACATCAATCATATCAACAATTTTTTGACCCTGGGCACTGGATTATTCATTTATGCTTGTTGTCTGTGTTGTTTCTAGGAGTTTGGTATCAGCTTTGGGACACCTCTCAACATTGTATAAGATGAATGAATCCATGTCGGAATGTATATAATAGATGGGGAAGTTTTGGGGTTTCTCTTGACTGCTAACCACATATTTCATCATTGTTTCCCGGTACAATCTCTTTGGGTGGCCAAAGACTGAAATGGTGGCATATGACATATCTAGTTGCAAAGATCCTTGGAGTTTTGCACCTCAAGATCTGGATAAGAACATGCCATATTTAGGTGGGATATCGGCTACCACCAAATCCATCAAGATTGTCTTGGCTGGATATTGTACTAAAGATACACAAAGGTCTTTAATTAGGCCTAGACACCTGACCTGGATGGAATCAAATGAGAACAAGTCTTTATATGGCCTTGTGATTTCTAGGTCTAGCTTTTCCATCACATATTTAGGCATCAGGTTATGAGAAGCTCCCGAATCAAACATTGCATTATGTAGCACTTTGTTATGAATGTTCAAGCTCACATAGAATGGAGGCACTCCTCCATCTACTGTTTTACCATTGACTTCAAGACCAAAAAATAGTTCAGGTTGGTCATCTAAAACATTGACTGCATCCCTAGTCTTTGATATTTGAAGTGACATATTGATCTGTTCCCTATAAACCTCATGTTTAGCCAATTCTGATAGAGGCATGGCTATTTTTATCTTGGCTATTTCTGTTTCTAGGTTGAAAGGTTTTTCCACTTGAATTTTTGTATTGTGGGCAACAGACTTTTCCTTTTCTGTTGTGTTTTCCATGTTCTTTTCTTTATCGGCAATGTTATGAGGATCTGCATCTGTTTTAGAATTTACTACAACAGATCTATTTAGACTTTCTTTTGGAAAGGATGAAGAAGATGGCTGATTATTTGATGGTTGCAAGTCAGAAATGTCCTCTATGATGGGCCCTTTTGGGTTGAGGTCTTTCTCAGCAGGGAGTTTTGTGAGGGGAGAGGTATCCTTAGCTCTCTTGGATTGTTTGGTATCTTTCAATTTGCTAGGTTCAGGTACATTTATTGTTCTACTTCTTAATTTGTATTGTTTATGAACCTCATAGACCACTGCATCATAGCCTTCTTTGAAATCAAATGATTCTCCAGACTTGGTTTGAAATTGATTGAAATTATGAGCCTCTTGATCATCTTGTGTCAGGAAAATTTGTTGCTCACTGTTTAAACCCATTAGATTAATTTGGGTGTCCTCTGTTGGCTCACTAGAGGTTGAGGCTTCAACATAATTCTCTTGAAATGGAGGTATGATGTTCTGATCAGGGCCAGAACTTCCAGCATTAGGGTTTTGATTTTTTCTAAAGTTTGGGTTTCTTGTTGTGTTACTCGGTTTCCCTTCCCAGGATGATTTCCTTTCAATAGTTTTCACTCTATCTCCAAGTCTGTCCATACCTTTAATGATTGCATCTAGCTTTTGCTCAAATGTAGAAGGCTCTTCTTTGAAAGTTGTTCTTCTTTCAGCTCTTGCCTGGTTTCGTTTAGCAATCAAGTTTGCCTTTACACTAACAACTATATTCTTCATGTCTGCTAAGCTTAATGGGGCTCTTTCCCTCAGTTGGTATGCCATGTCAGAACCAAATCCATCAGGAAATTTGGTCGAGGCTAGGTCAAGTGGAGGTCTAAGGTTCTGAGGAATGGCACTATAGACATTATTGAACCTGGCACAATAGTCTTGAATGGTTTCTTGTGGGCCCCTTTTCAAGTTGTCATATTCAGTTAAAATGTGTAAAGGGTCTTTCTTCTTTTCCCATCTATTTAAGAGGGATTGATAAAGGGCCTCTGGATTAGCTATAGAATTTTTAGCAAGTGCTCTAAACTAGGTCCTCACATCACCCGTTAGACTTTGGACAAAGATATTCATTCTCACATCATCATCATCAATTTCATAGTTCTCAAAATAATCTTGCATTTTCTTGGTGTGTTGTTGAGCTATATAGGAGCCAGTACCATCAAAGTAGGTGATTTTTCTTTGGTAGTATTGAGGCATAGCCCCTGGATTGGCAGGCAACTGTAAAGGAGCATAACGGTTTGCCATATTTACAGGGATAAATGGGACAGCAGGAAGGAATAAGATGGTTGGAACAACAGAAACAGGAGTGGAAATATGAGTGGTAGATGGGGGAGTGGAGAGAATACTTTGAGGTGTGGATGAAGAGCTTGGAAAGACTGTAGTGTTGACAGAAAGGACTGTTGCTTTCCCAGGGGTAAGCTCAGATTTTGCAGGGTTTTGCTAAAGTATGTCAAGGTTTAAATCTGCAGCTTCTAGACTTTCTTGTCTCCTAAATGTCTTAGAGATCAAGTTAGGATTTTCAAAAATAGCTGGAGGATTAGGATCTGGATTTGATCTGGTGTAATGAGTTTTCTTTTTTGGAGCCAGCTTCTAAATCTATTTTTGGTATTTTCTGGAAGTTTTGGAAAATTACAAATTTCTACAATATTTTGAAGGAAGCTCTTTTTTGAAATATAGGAGGCTTTGGGCTTTCCTTTGAATATGTTGAAATAGGGAGACTGATCTAATCTTTGGGACAATTGTTTAAAGCCTAAAACTAGTTTTGGAGGTTGAATCTCAAAGGCTAGCTGGATCACTTGAGTATTTCCATCTGTAGCTCTAGAAAATAGACAATAGTAACCAACAATCGTTGAATTCCCCGGTGGAGTCGCCAATAATGTTATCACTCAAGTTGTTCCCTGCCTCCAGAAGGGAATACGGATGAGGTAACCACTAACCAATATTTTAGCTACAGATCCTAGCCAATCTACAACCAGAGAGGGTTCTCTCTTTGTGATTTAGATTTGTTTGATTATGTGCTAGGCTAGTTATGAAATACAAGTGTTGTTTGGTGTTTGGAAGATGACATTTAGTAGAACAAGGCTGTAACTTGAGAGAAGTTCAGACCATTGGGTTGATGGATTCTAATGGAAACCAGCCTCTGGGTATGGCTCCTTTGGCAATAGGAAGACTACAGAGTAAGATAGTTAAACACAGAACAACTTTCAAGTTGAATTAAGATGAAATGAAGTCAAGGAATGAAAGGCAATCAAGAATCTTCCATTATGTTAACAGAGGGAAATTTTGTAAACATTATCAGGGAGCAGTTAAGAATTCATTGATGACATTTAGAGTGATAACCAGCGAGGCAAGAGAAGTCAATAATTATTGCCTATGCTAGTCCTGTGGAAAACATAAAAAATTACAGGAATTGAACACAGAGTACAATGAAGTAAATTCTGGGTTATCCTTTTTTCCTGTAACTTAGAATATGATATTTAGATGGTAAACAAACACACATATAGTAACACAAGATTAAATAAGACTTATTGGTCCATGTGTTAACACAAGAATTTTGCAATATATCCTTCTGCCATTGATTCCATAACCAACAAGTTCACCAACACAACATTCTAGCAATTTTTATTTCAAAAGAGTTCTCAAAATTTACAGAGCAGGTCTAGAATGATATTCACCAGCCAACAACAATACATGACTTGAGAAGGTATATATAAAAAATTTACAAAATATCCCGTAGAAAAATATCAAGTCATAAATTTATCCATCTACTTTGGTAGGGGCAATAACTGATATGGAAAATCGTGCAGAAATGAATGAAGGAATAACTATGTTGTACTGGCCACCTTAGGTGTCCTATTATTGGTGACTTTTTGGCTCAGATAGTCGGTTAATGGCTACTTCTCTGATTTGTGTTCCTGATGTGATGTCACTTGCCACCTATGCATGAGTTTGTTTGAACGCCTTTTAGCATGAATTCTATCCTTTGTCGATTTGATTTTCGGATAGGAGACCCATATATTGCCATTTACTTGTGATGCAGACAATTTACAAAAAGGAGAATCCAATTACCTTGGCAAGACCTCAAGCATGCTCTGCCACCATTGATTTGTTGGTAATTGATGCTTTTTCAGTTTAATCAATGTCTCATTAGCTTCAGTATACCTGTAATAATTTGGCTGGACTTCAAAAAGATGTGCTATCTCATGCTCAATAAAAAACAAATTTTCCAATTTATCATATAAACTTTGTCTAGAGGGAGGCACTATCTCTTCTGAACTGCTTGATGATGCTGTAATGTGATTGGTAACATAGGTATTTAGCCTGTGAGCATACTGTTCCTATTTTAACAGTCTCCCATTGCTAATGAATAGGCTGGGTAAACCTTTGCTCTGTAATACTGCAAATTTCTATCTGAAGGCATTTACCTTTGTCTACATTTCTTGACATTTTCTTTCTATAGTTTGAACAAAATTCCTCATGGTCAGCACCTTATCAACTCTTAAAATAGTCTATGTCCTATTCTGAATGTCTAGGGATGCTAATTTCTCACTGGTATGAGTATTCAAAAAATGAATCAATTAATTGGCTTCCTCGGGCTTGTTTGCCAATAATTCTCTGGTCTTTTGTGTCTTGTATTGAGCTAATCCTATCAATTCAATATGGTTAAAAATAGACTGTATTGATGTCCATTGATCAACAATAGACTGGCCAATATTATCCCATAAAATAGTTTTGATCTCTGTTAAAGTTTTATGAAGAGTGAGGTCCTTTTCCAAGGCTTTTATTTTATTCTCCAAGGTCTTCACTTCTCTTTTTTTCTCAGCCACAGTCATTTTTGATTTGTCATAACTTACCTCAATCTTGGCTAGTTTTTCCTTGGTTTCTTTTAATTCTTCCATTTGGATTTTTAAAGCCTTTATTTCTTTCATCATCTCTTCCATGCTCAAGATGGCATCTTGTATTGTTATTGTTGTAGTTGCTACTGAAGTCGAGGTACCTGCTGTTGATGCTGGATCAATGGGAGGGGCTACTATGGTGACTGTAGGAGGAGGAACTGCAAGAGTTGGAGCTGTTTGAGTTGGCTGAGAGGCCAACTCCTCCTGTTTTCCTTGTAATGCTACTTCCAAGGCTTCCTCTGTGTCCAACAATATTTGATTCATCGTTATTAATAAACTTAACACATCCTCGTCTTCTCTTTGTTGAGCCACCTCTGTAGTCTGAGGGTGCATTGTAGCTGGTAGCTTAAGTTGTTTTCTAAGGGTTGCTATGTCCTCCTCTTTCTTTCTTATTAAGGCTTGGGTGCCCTTGGGATCCTTGGGATCATGTCCCAATTCTATGATAATCTCTTCCAAGTATTTTATTATATTATCCTTGGCTAATGAGGAGGCATTTTCCAGCTCCAATTGGGCAGAAGTGTTGTACAATGAGTTCTGCAGTTTATGAGCCAGTAATGCTTTGTCTGCCAAGGTAGAGTATACCATTTCTTTAGCCTGTTTGTGTAACTCAATCTGGTCCATTAGGTGGATGTCTTTAGTAAGCACTTCCAGATTGGTCCTAATATAATCAGCATCTGACTGTGGTTGCTATATGGTGGGTTTGAAGTGACTAAGGGTCATCTTCCCTGGTTGAATATCATAGGTTTCCATTAGCCTTTGTTGATTGGTGGAAGCCATTCTCAACAATTGGTTATATCACTGGAGACTTACCGGTTCATTCCTGGCCTTGATTTCAGTGAATGCTCTCTTGATGTTAGAGCCTTGCTTGCTCTGTTTCTTGGTGGATGTTACCTCCACACCAGACTGTATCTCTTGCTCCTGCTGAAATGAGCTAGTAGATGTTTCCAAAAATGGAGGGATCTGTTGTTCAGATGTTCCCTCACCCCTTAGGTTGCCTGTTGTTTCCTCTGTGAACTCTTCTTCAGAGTAGGGGTTCAGCCTTTGCCTCTTCTCCCCTTGGTGTTTTGTAGATGCCTCTGTGGGTGTCTCTTCTGGTTTGTCCCTTTTTTTGGCTCTTTCCTCATTAAGAGGAGTTTGTAACACATGGATCTCTATTTCCTTTGCTTGTGTTGAAGGGCCTTGCTCTTGACCCTTTTCCTAGGCTATAGCTGGCTGATCTGCCGTTGTATTTTTCTGCTCTGAATGTTGTACTTCTTTGCCTTTTCCTGCAGGTGGAGTAGTCTCTTGGGCAGGTTGTTGTGAAGGTGTGGCAGATGATGTGCTCATTCCAATGTGTTGAGGCAGTGTGAAAGGGACCTGTCCAAAAGAATCCAGGTCAATTTTCTTCTCAAAGTCTTTCATTTCTTGTTCTAATCTCTCTTCTTCGGTAAGCTCTTCAACTAGTGTGCCCTCTACCCGTTCTTGTCAATTAGCATATTGTTCAATTTGAGGGATTCTTTGGTGCACATATCCTGCAAGCTTGTTTTTTACTCTTCTAAAGCTTATGAAATGTTCAGGGTCATATGGTGCCCAATAAAAGCTTTGTTTTAGCATAGGTTCATCTCTGATATCTTGTCTGCGTCATCGCAGGCTTCTTCCCTCTTATTGAAGACGAAAGGGCCCAATTGATGTCTTATCTTGAGCTGTGCATTTTTGCTTTTACCATGGAAATGAGTCAAGTCTGCACTACTAAATTGCCTGAAGTATTCCAGGGCAAAGAGTCTCATGGGGACATACTTCGACAGCTTGTAGGGGGATAATTAACAGCCATAAATCCTAATCACTGTGTGGTTTTGGTAAAAATACCAGTCACCAATGTTGTAGCCCTTTGAGAGATGTAAAATTCTTTGCATTTCAGCAGAGAGCCTGCCAGGAGTCATCATCAACAAGGAAGTGGCTGGGTAAATTAACAGGTCAATGAACTCACAATATGTATAAGGTGAGAGGTGAACTTCATGGAAAACTGATGTCCAGAAAATGACAGACCTCCTCTCTCCTTTGGAGTCTAGTTTTTTAAGAGGAACTTGGAAACTATCAGGATGATAGTATAGCCACAGATGATATATATAGGATGTATACTTGAACACTCTTTCTCTCTCCAAAATCATGAATTTCTCATGGATTTTATTTGCTATGAAGGTGGCATAGTCATACTTGATAGCAGCGGGCTGTCCTAGAGTGAATATGGACATCAATACAAACACAGTTTCATCAACAAACTCACTGGTTTTGCATCCTAGAATGTAGGATATCATGTCTATTAGGAGTTTCCCTACCTCATTGAATGAGACTTGATGATAAAGAGGAGGATGATCAGGCTGGCACTATGGTATCATAAATAACTGATCCAGTCTTGTTATTTCTGAGCTAGGCAACTTGGTACCTTGATCAAGCAGAAGTTTCATGGTGAGAGGAACCAGAGGCTGAGTTGGCTCAAAGTTCAACATCTCGTTTATGGATTGAGAAGTAATAGCGAAGAGTACATATCCAGATGGAGTTAGGATTTCTCTTTGTGTGGGATCATAGTTTGCACAACATAAATGGATGAAATTAGGGAGCACATTCACTGAAGGGAGGTAATAGATAGGCATATTGGATTCCCAAATTCCCAAATTCCCAAGACATTAGTGTTGTTTCTGTGGCTATTTCTATTTCACAAAAGGTTTTTAGGTGAGGTTTGAGACCCATCATATCCTTAATCTGGAATTCTTTGTCAACAAGAGGTATCCATTCCAACTCCTTATGTGGTGCATGCAAGGGTGCAATGTTCAGGGCCATTGGAGCCTCCATTTTTAGTTTGTTAAGTGACCTTTAACATGAAGTTAGAGTTTTCTGGAGTAACAGACAATGGAGTAGTGGTTTTGGTTTTACAGAGGAAATTACAGACTTAGCTCTGCTTGTAGAGATTGCTACCTTGGGTGAAATTCACAGTCACAACAGAGTTTACATAATTGGCTTGGGAGGTTGGAAAAAACAGGGGAAGAGCGCTCCTCTTACAGGTGGTTTTTTGGTGATTTTACAGGCAGAGATGAGCTCGATTTTAGACCTTAATGGGCAATTTGCAGAGGATAACAGGATTTTGCAGGAAATAGTGTATCTTTACTTGAATTTAGCTCTTGAGGTGAGTTTAACAAAGAGTTTTCTAAAAAGAGGGGTTTACGGGCGAATTGTCAGGTAAATACCTGTTTTACAGGAGACTGGAGTGAACGGTCATTGCAGACTGAGCTGAGGGGGTCGGGTTTGCAGCTTGAAATCGCCTGGGTGGTGGACTAGAGATGTGGTGATGAATTGAACGTAAGGTGCATGCACAGTCTCTGGAACACAATGCACTGATAATAAACAAAAACTATCACTTTCACGCTTTTTTAACAAAATTTTGGCCTTTTTCGGACTTTCGGCGCTTTTTGGGGATGATGTCAGCATGACGTAAATTTTGTCTGGTAGCGGAGTACGGAAGGTGACATGGTGGATGACGTGGATGGATGACATGGTAGACATGGGCGATGAGCAGTAGCGTGGGTGCTGGCATGGTGCTGACGTGATGATGACGCGGGCAGCGAGACCAAACGGTGGTTTATGGTTTTCATCAGACTGCTTTTGGTATGGGGTGGCTTGTGTCAGAGCGGACTCGATGCAATAGAAACGTGACATGTGTCCTTGGGTATTGCAGGAATATCGTTGTCCATCGGGTACTAACATTTGGCCATGGGGGTGCCTCTGATATTGATGTGAGCCGTTGGATCTGGAGGATGCAATCCAACAGTTGATGGGACTGTGAGTTGGCGGAGGTTTATGAAAAGGGACCCGCGCATTATTTTAATGTTTTTTAAATATATGTGGGGTATAAACCTTGGTTAAGACTGGGTTTTTAAGGAAATGATGCAGGTGGGTTAGGCTATTTGTTTATCCAAATGTTAAACAAATCCTAGGGGTGCGTGGAGGGTTCTTATTGGCCCTGGGGAGACCAATAATCCCGCAATGAGAGGGTTAAGGCTATAATTGCCGGGGCGGGGATTATTAAAGTATTTTGGGGTTTTTTACATAGTTTTTATGTATAATAGGGGTGGGGAAATATAGATAGGAGTTATATAATAAAGTTAAAGTGTTAATATGGTTTTGTGAATAGAAACTCTAAGTTTATAAGTTAAAAACTTAGGTTTTTTAGGAAAATGAAACTGGAATGGAAGGATCTTTTTACACAAGAAATGTGGCTTGTTATGATCAAGTGAACACAAAGTTTCACTTAGTAATTCTTATGAAATGAAATGAAATGGGACCATTGAGAAGATCCCAATGTCCCTAAGGGGATGTTAGTAAGTGTTCTTGGGGAAATGAGAGGGGAAATCAGTCATGCTCCACTGAACTGTAGCCACTTTGCCATGATGTTTGTGATACTCATTAAAACTGATCACCAATGTGCTTCTGCAACACCAAAATTATCTGCCTACCCAACCTAATATGCCTAACATTTTTTCTTCCTTTGATTGGGTGCATTTGAACTAGCAAACCCTGCTTTTACTTTTTTCTTTTGGCTGCCCTCTTACCTAAATCTATCCTTATCTCTTCCAAGGGCTCAGATTGAGCAGTTGGGCCTTTTGTTTCTCTGCCTATCTAATGATCTACCAAGCTTGCACTGTTTGAACATACCTTCTTCTCTATTCTAAAGCAAGAAATTTAAACATGATCTAGCCAGGGTTGAACTTTCTAGCTATTCATCAATTGTGAGAAAGTCAATGATTGCACATTCTGAACTTGCTATGCAACATGTAGTACAGTAGTGGCATTTTGACAAGCCACTTCCATGGTCCTTCTTTGGGGTTGCTTTTGTTTCTCTTCTTCTTGAATATTTGATTTTTTTATAATATGGAACCTTTGCAACATGGAAAGGATGATCATATTTGGCATTTCCACAGTCAATCATGAAAAATGACACCTATTGGTATAGGAACCTAACAAGGGGGAGAGCAACCACGTGCGAAGGAGTGCTAAGAATGACGAAGGAAGGACTTTGGAAAGCCAGAAGTCCCAGCTGAGAATCAACACCGCATTCCTGAGCGTAGCGATTTCTTGGACTGACTCGAGAGTAGAGCGTTGTGGCAACGAGGAAGAAAAACATTCGCAGGGGAGGAACAATGAAGAACTGGAGGAGTGCCATAATAGAAGAACAAGAATGCCGGTATGGGATGTCAAGCTGCATTAATGTAGTATTGAAGGAGCTTTCAGAGAGAATGAAGGTTGGTAGCAAGTGAGGCCAAATGGCATTAGGAATGAACCACACGCCAACCCATCCAGCCGTCTTCGTACCATGATCTGTACTACACACCTGCATCCGAGAGGGATAGATCTTATTGCACCAGAAGAGTGCAGTCTTGTTTAAGTTGCTCATCAGAACTACTCAGTGAACTAGAGAAGAAAGGGAATTGCTGATCAGATCCTTGATTTGCCAATCTATCCGCTATCTTGTTGGTTGATCGCCGAATGTGTTGGAAGGTAATGCTGCGAGGAGCTTTGAGCCATTCTTCAATTTGCTCTAGTCTACTTAGAAGCCGCCAGCTCAAAGCGATCTTTCCTATTGAGGTACCTAAATGGATCCAAATAGCTGCCTCTATTAAGATTTGTGAGTCCCCTTCTACCACTAGAGGGAAAAAAAATTCAGTTTCTACTATACAGATGCCCTTCCATAAGCCTTGAAGTTCGGTAGCATTGTTGGTGTCTCTTCCAAGTGAATGAAAGAATCATTTCTTGTTAATTGAAAGCTAGAGTTTTATTGATTACATCAGATGTATTACTTTTATGTAGAAGTATAGATTCAACTAGAACTTTCAATTAAGGTTGAATTGTGATTTCAATTAAGATTGAGTTTTGATGTTTGAATAAGTTAAATTCCTTGAAGTTACAAGTTGGTAGTTTATGGTTTGATCCGTTTACTCTTGTATTGAAATCAATAAGTTATTTTAAAGCATTACTCTCTGTAGATTCAATGATTTACATCACTTGCACATATTGTGTACACTCTTGAAACAAGAGACTTAGCCAGGTTGATAATTAATGTGAGGCATTTAAGAGTTCTAAAAGATTCCTTATTTGTGCCCAACATCTAGTACCACCAATCAACTAGACAAGGAAACTTTGGCCCCTCTATTGTGATCCCCTCCCCTGATGTTGAGATGAAGGACAACACAGGCCCCATTCTTTATGTGTCGTCATCCTTGAGTTCCTCGCTGGAAAACCTTCCTGAGGTTGCTACACACATTTCTAACGAACATTTTTTGATAGAATTTGAGGTCTCAACAACAGTAGACCTTCCGTCTACTAGCCCATCATCTTCCATCCAAGACGATGTGTATGTGAACCTTATTCCTCATGTTGATGCAACAAGTAATGTCGCCACATCATATAGTCAGACTTCCTCCATCTGCCCATCTCCTTGCCTAATGAGGACACCATGGAAGCTATGTCTAGCCCTAATTATCCCTACACTTGAGTAAGGGGGCATTCTTGTTGGCATTATGATACATTTTTTGTCCTTGATGGAAACTCACTCAGATGAAAGTTCAAAACGCAATAGGTCAACAACAAAGGATTACAGATCAAACTCCAAAGAATGAAGAAAGAGATGTATACACTGGTTCACTTTGTCCAAGGCGTGTATACACGTGATTTTACAGAACGAAAGTAGCGTATAACATATACATGCACTTTCATAGGAGGAAAAGCATGTACATGTTGGAAAACCAAGTTTTTGGTCCAAGGTATTTGATCCAAGGTATTTTGGTCCAAGGTATTGACCCTAGGTATTGGGTCCAAGGTATTGATCCTAAGTTGTTTTGGTCCAAGGTATTAAGAAAGGCCTAAGAGTATAAAAGGATGAGAAGATCATTAGGCCAAGAAGTGCAAGCAATGAGATTCTAAGGAATACTTCTATCTAAAGTATATATTATGTTGCAGGGTTATGTTTGGGACTAGATTTGAAATTTTCACGTGCACCTTGAGTTCAACATTGAATCAGGAATCATGATACTTGAAAGGACTTATTCTTGAATGATCTGATATTGGTTGAGACCAGATCTGATGTTTTGCACCTATTCTACTTGTTATCTATCATGATCTAGGTTTGTCTGAAGTCTGAAATTGCAGCAAAGTTCTAAGTCAAAATTTGCAGATCTGTATGTAGGTTCGTCTCATCCAAAGTGTGTGTACACGCAGGTTCGACTCTTTCAAGTAGCGTATACAAAAATAAAAACTTCTGTTGAGATCTGACTCATCTATCTTATCAAATTATTTTGTGTTACTGTTGTTTGTCAATGAAGTCCTCTTAGATCTGAACATAGAATTGGTGTATAAGGAATTTGAGTCTTATTGATTGATTGATTAAGAAGGAAGGGTGATCCTTGCTACTATCTATTTTGAACTCTGTAAAATGACAGTAGATATTTAGAATGTCACTGACTAGTACAGCCTGTGGTTCAGAAGTTTATGATTCATTATCTTTAGAGGTATACACAAGTTGGATTAAAGGAAGTAGCATATACACGTAGGTTGGGTTCAACCAAGTAGCGTATACATTCTAATGCATGATTTTTAAGGTTACAGTTGGTTCTGGGTTCAACACATTGTTCTGGTGTCAGTGATATGATTGTTCAAAATAGTTGAATATTGGTTGATGTAGTTTAAAAGACTTTGATGGGTCTAGTGTGGAAATTTGATTAAATGTGGCCTTTAGCTTATGGTGTTGTGATCCAGGAGTATCCAATTTGAAAATTCATGAAACGTGGTCCTTGGTGGAAGAGTGGAGTTTTCTGTAGGCTGGCACCTATGTACTAGTAAACATATTGGCTAGTACAAGAGCTAGGTGGTTGTAGCTCCCTTCCACTAGAAGCTGGAAAATGAGAGAAGGTTGTAACCTTCTGTAGGTAGAAGCCTGCATACTGGTATGAGTCTTCACTAGTACAAGATCGTAAACATATTTTCTTATTATTAAAAGAAGAAAGAGATGACATCAGTAGGTGTTTTTTACCCACATTGGGTTTCCACCTTAAATCTTAGTGTTCATGTGTGTTTCTTATCTGTGATGCTTTATTTTGGTTTTACTACACTATCTAATAAATATATGATATATTGGTTTAAGCTCAACACATGGTAAACTATCTAAATCACAAGTTCTCTGCATATACACTGGTTTCTTTAAGCACAGTCGTCTGTACACGCTAGTTCACTTCACTGAAGTAGCGTATATAAATATGTTTGGGAAATAAAATTATTGATATGATAATACTTATTCACCCCTCTCGGTATTATTTCCAATAATTGGTATCATAGCATGTCCTTTAGAAGAATCTTGATCACTTGAAGGGAGATCCATCAACATGAATAATCAAGAAAGCATGGGGTCCATCAGACCACCAATCTTCAATGGGAGAAACTTTGTTTATTGGAAAGTAGGAACCAAAACCTATCTACAATCACTTGGAATGGATGTCTGGGAAATTGTGGAAGGAGGATATACATTTCCAACAACAATTCCTACAGATACGATAGGTAAAAAGCAATATGAAACCAATGCTAAAGCTACCAATACTTTATTGGGAAGCCTATCACAATCATATTTTGTCAAAGTCATGCAGCTCAAATCAACCAAATAAATATGGGACAAAATCATTCTGAGCTATGAAGGAGACTCTCAAGTAAAACATGCTAAGATTCAAACTCTCAGAATTTAGTATGAAACTCTTAAGATGCATAGTGATGAAAGCATAGCTCGTTAATTCCTATGTATAGATGAGGTTGTCAATTGTATGAAGAATCTGGGTGAAGAAATTAAGGAATTTATCTTAGTTGAGAAATTTTTGAGATCCTTGTCTGCTAAATTTGAATCCAAAGTGTCTACCATTGAAGAAACGTAGGATTTGCATAATATCACTATGTCGCAACTTCACGGAAGCTTAACTACCTTTGAGATGAGAAAAGGAGGACCATCAGATATGAGATAAGCCGTATTCAAAGCTTCAACAAAAGGAAAGGAAGAACACAAAGAATAAGGACATATTTCAAAAGAAGAAGATGAGATAAACTTTGTCAAAACGCTTCAACGGGGTTCTAGAAAGTTTAGAGGTAAGTTACCCTTCAAATGTTTTTCTTGTGGTAGAGTCGGTCATTATGCTGCCAGATGTCCTCATAAATATAATTTGAAAAAGGAAAAGAATATGGAAAAGGGAATAGAGAAAAAGTTGTGAATAAAAGGAGTTACTATACTCATGGAGATAGCCATGGTTTATCTAATAGTGATGAAGATGAAACTGGACAAGATTATAGACTTCTCATGGCTTATGACAATGATAATTTTTGGGATGCTTTAGAAGAGGAAGACCTTCATGAAAAAATATTTAAACTCAAAATATGTTTAGAAGAAAATAATATGATTATAGATACCTTAACATACCAACTTGTTTAAAAAGAAAAACACAATGAAAAACTAGAATGTAAAATTGTGGGTTTAAGAAAGGATCTTGAGAGAAAAAAATCTCTCAATCTTAGATTTGCTAAAAGATCAGAAAATTTAAATGAAATTATCAAAGTTCAGCATTATCCTCTGATAAAGATAGGTCTTGGCTATATTGAAGAAGCATCTCAATCATAGAAGTCATCAAACTCCACAAAAAGCTATCTTGATGCAGCAAAGACCAGTGAA
>APFE030046211.1:107145-133191 GCA_000404065.3 Pinus taeda | reverse complement strand
TCCTTTGCTTTATATAGGCAAGCTCTTCCTCAAATCAAGGATCATGGGGCTCAATAATAATAATAAAATAAACAATACCACAGGCCAAAACCATGATAACACAATACCGTTGGCTAAATACCATGAGAAAACCCCATGTGTGGACGCTTAACTGCCTTGAAGTGTGTGCACTGGGGGTACGCACCCAATGAATGGGTATTCTGCGGATATGTACGCACTTTATATAAGACATGCCTGCGTGTACGCACCTTTTGAACGGTGTGCCTGCGTACTCCTTATTTTCTTCAATATTTGAGAGTTGTTCATCAATGTTTGCTATTGACCTGTTGTACGGTGATCCATCACCTGTATGGGTTGCCATCAAGGACAACACTTTAGCCATAATGCCAACAATCTCCCCCTTTGGACTTGATGGAAAAGCTTACTTGTGAACTGTCATCTGATCCCCTTTTTTTTTGTTGTCCGGTAACCCATGCATTCTATCACATCTGATATATCTTCTGAATGTATACAAGTGAGATGATCTTGTATGAGAGGGTTGCCATCAAGTACAACACATGCATCATAATGCCAACAGATGCAGGGTTCTGGGTTCAACACATTGTTCTGGTGTCAGTGATCTGATTGTTCAAAATAGTTGAATATTGGTTGATGTAGTTTAAAAGACTTTGATGGGTCTAGTGTGGAAATTTGATTAAATGTGGCCTTTAGCTTATGGTGTTGTGATCCAGGAGTATCCAATTTGAAAATTCATGAAACGTGGTCCTTGGTGGAAGAGTGGAGTTTTCTGTAGGCTGGCACCTATGTACTAGTAAACATATTGGCTAGTACAAGAGCTAGGTGGTTGTAGCTCCCTTCCACTAGAAGCTGGAAAATGAGAGAAGGTTGTAACCTTCTGTAGGTAGAAGCCTGCATACTGGTATGAGTCTTCACTAGTACAAGATCGTAAACATATTTTCTTATTATTAAAAGAAGAAAGAGATGACATCAGTAGGTGTTTTTTACCCACATTGGGTTTCCACCTTAAATCTTAGTGTTCATGTGTGTTTCTTATCTGTGATGCTTTATTTTGGTTTTACTACACTATCTAATAAATATATGATATATTGGTTTAAGCTCAACACATGGTAAACTATCTAAATCACAAGTTCTCTGCATATACACTGGTTTCTTTAAGCACAGTCGTCTGTACACGCTAGTTCACTTCACTGAAGTAGCGTATATAAATATGTTTGGGAAATAAAATTATTGATATGATAATACTTATTCACCCCTCTCGGTATTATTTCCAATAATTGGTATCATAGCATGTCCTTTAGAAGAATCTTGATCACTTGAAGGGAGATCCATCAACATGAATAATCAAGAAAGCATGGGGTCCATCAGACCACCAATCTTCAATGGGAGAAACTTTGTTTATTGGAAAGTAGGAACCAAAACCTATCTACAATCACTTGGAATGGATGTCTGGGAAATTGTGGAAGGAGGATATACATTTCCAACAACAATTCCTACAGATACGATAGGTAAAAAGCAATATGAAACCAATGCTAAAGCTACCAATACTTTATTGGGAAGCCTATCACAATCATATTTTGTCAAAGTCATGCAGCTCAAATCAACCAAATAAATATGGGACAAAATCATTCTGAGCTATGAAGGAGACTCTCAAGTAAAACATGCTAAGATTCAAACTCTCAGAATTTAGTATGAAACTCTTAAGATGCATAGTGATGAAAGCATAGCTCGTTAATTCCTATGTATAGATGAGGTTGTCAATTGTATGAAGAATCTGGGTGAAGAAATTAAGGAATTTATCTTAGTTGAGAAATTTTTGAGATCCTTGTCTGCTAAATTTGAATCCAAAGTGTCTACCATTGAAGAAACGTAGGATTTGCATAATATCACTATGTCGCAACTTCACGGAAGCTTAACTACCTTTGAGATGAGAAAAGGAGGACCATCAGATATGAGATAAGCCGTATTCAAAGCTTCAACAAAAGGAAAGGAAGAACACAAAGAATAAGGACATATTTCAAAAGAAGAAGATGAGATAAACTTTGTCAAAACGCTTCAACGGGGTTCTAGAAAGTTTAGAGGTAAGTTACCCTTCAAATGTTTTTCTTGTGGTAGAGTCGGTCATTATGCTGCCAGATGTCCTCATAAATATAATTTGAAAAAGGAAAAGAATATGGAAAAGGGAATAGAGAAAAAGTTGTGAATAAAAGGAGTTACTATACTCATGGAGATAGCCATGGTTTATCTAATAGTGATGAAGATGAAACTGGACAAGATTATAGACTTCTCATGGCTTATGACAATGATAATTTTTGGGATGCTTTAGAAGAGGAAGACCTTCATGAAAAAATATTTAAACTCAAAATATGTTTAGAAGAAAATAATATGATTATAGATACCTTAACATACCAACTTGTTTAAAAAGAAAAACACAATGAAAAACTAGAATGTAAAATTGTGGGTTTAAGAAAGGATCTTGAGAGAAAAAAATCTCTCAATCTTAGATTTGCTAAAAGATCAGAAAATTTAAATGAAATTATCAAAGTTCAGCATTATCCTCTGATAAAGATAGGTCTTGGCTATATTGAAGAAGCATCTCAATCATAGAAGTCATCAAACTCCACAAAAAGCTATCTTGATGCAGCAAAGACCAGTGAACAATATGACAATCATCAGCAAAGGCATAAAGCAGATCACTAGGTAAATCAGACTCAATTTACTCAAAGGATGAATAGAAGCCACAACCAACCTCAGGTAAATCATACTCAATTTGTTCCAAAGATGAATATCAATAAAAACTACAATCACCAGGTCAATAGATTCGATAGTCGTAGGAACTTCTTTAATGGGCAATGTTTTTCATGTCATAATTTTGGACACAAAGCTGCTTAATGTGTTTCTTACAAAACCGTCATGACTAGAAAAGCAAAAAATCAAAGGAATGTAACAGGGATCAAGAAAAGTTGCTATAATAACTTTTCTCTTCTTGAAAATGAAATAGAATGCTCAATTTGTAACAACTTTGGTCATGAAGAATCTGAATGCAGGAGTAAATTTCAGTGAACATCTCAAAAGGAGAAAACTCCATTAAATCCCAAGATATGGAGAAGGAAATAATCTCAAATAGAAAGATGTGGTATAGCCTTGTATGCAGAAGGACAAGAGAATCAGTGGTACATTGATAGTGGATGCTCAAAACACATGACAGGTGACAAAGAAAACCTTCACTCATATAATTCCTTAGAAAAGGAAAAGAATGTCTCATTTGGAAATGACACTCTTGCTATCATAAAAGGTAAAGGCTCTATTTTCTTGAAATAAAAGGTCAAAGCTAGAAATGTTATGTATGTAGACGGTTTAAAGCATAACCTGTTGAGTGTTATTCAAATGTGTGATCAAGGAAATGAAGTGATGTTTCGATCAAACAAATGTGTTATTCATGAGCTTGATACAGGAGAGACCATGATCAAAGGTACAAGAACTCCAAACAACTTATATATACTCAAGGGAGGACAACAACAGTGCTATCTAAGAAAAAATGATGAAAACTGGTTGTGGCATAGAAGATTGGGACATCTAAGATTTTCTCAAATAAGAAAAGCATGCAGATTCAAGATTGTTCGTGATCTTCCAGATATCAGCATCCCAGAAAATACAATATGCAAACCATCTCAAATCGGCAAGAAAACCAGCATTCACTTCATGGAAAAGGAAGGGTCAACTAGTAAGCCTCTTGAACTTGTCGATACTAATTTATGTGGACCATCAAGGAAAACGTCACCTCGTGGAGAAGAATACTTTATTTTTTCCATTGATGATTTTTCCAGAATGTGTTGGATAGGTCTTCCAAAGCATAAAGATGAAGCTTTTGAAAATTTCCAAGCCTTCAAAGCTTTGGTTGAAAATGAATCAAATAGAAAAATCAATTGTCTCAGATCTGATCGAGGAGGGGAATTTACCTTGGATGAATTCTTTGACTTTTGTGAACAACATGGAATAAAAAGGAAATTCTCCACCACAAGGACTCCTCGGAAAAATGGTGTGGTTGAAAGAATAAATAGAATAGTTCAACAAATGGCTTGTGCTATGCTAGATGAATATGAAACTCCTACAACCTTCTGGGGTGAAGCTGCACTCGCTACTCTAACTATTCTCAACCAAGCAAATGTTCGGGTAAACAACACTCAAACTCCACATGAAATTTGGTATGGTAAGACTCCTACTATAAAATACTTTAAAGTTTTTGGAATCAAATGTTATATCAAAAGGACTGATGAAAAACTTGGTAAGTTTTAACCCAGAGCAGATGAAGGTATTATTCTTGGTTATTCTTCTAGAAGTAAAGGATATAAATGTTATAATAAAAGACTTGGAAAAATTGTTGAAAGCATTGATGTTGCAGTTGATGAAGCATGCAAAAATCCAAAGCAGATAGAATCAACAGAAGATTATGACAATGAAGAAGATGGGGATTATTTTCCCACATCAAACCAAAATAATATTGAAGAAGAAACCAATGAAGTACCAAAAGAGGAGATAATGTTAGAAGAAAAGACTCCTTCCAAGTATGTTCAAAAAAATCATCCAGAAACTCAAATTTTAGGGGAAAAAGGAGCAGGTGTATAGAAAAGAAGAACTACTACAGAGACCTCAAGCTATCTAGCATTACTATCCTCCACTAAACCTCAAAATGTAAAAGAAGCATGAAAAGATGAATGTTGGGTCAAGGCCATGGATGAAGAAATTGAGCAAATTGAAAAAAATTATACTTGGGAATTATTTCCGAGACTTCACGATAAAAATATTGTAGGAAATTAATGGATATTCAAATACAAGTTGAATGAAAATGGAGAAGTCATTAGAAGCAAGGCCAGACTTGTTTGTAAAGGGTATGCTCAACAAGAAGGTATAGATTTTGAAGAAACCTTTGCACCTATTGCTAGACTTGAAGCCATAAGGATGTTTCTTGCTCTTTCTAGCTTTCAGAAATTTAAAGTATACCAAATCGACGTAAAATCAACCTTCTTGAATGGAGATTTAGAAGAAGAAGTTTATATTCAACAACTAGAAGGATTCATTATTGGAAATTAAACAAAACTTGTATGCAGACTCAAAATGGCCCTCTATGGTCTGAAACAGGCTCCAAGGGCCTGGTATTACCACGTTGACAAATATCTACACCAACAAGGTTTTACAAAAGGTTCAGCAGATAGCAATCTATATACAAAGATTGAAACTGACAAATGGCTAATTATTATTGTTTATGTTGATGATATCATTTTTGGTAGCAATGAAGAATCCATGAGTCAAAATTTTTCTTCAGTAATGCAGAAAAAATTTGAAATGTCCTTGCTTGGTGAACTTACCTATTTTCTTAATCTACAAGTTCAACAAAATAAAGATGGTATTTTTCTTTAACAAACCAAATATCTCAAACAGATCTTGAAAAGGTACGGAATGAAAGATTCTCATCCTATATGTACCCCAATGGTAATAGGATGCAATCTTAGTTCAAATGATGAATCAGCAGCAGTACATCAACCAACTTACAGATCCATGATTGGCAGTCTGCTTTATCTAACAGGTACCCGACCTAACATCATGCATGCAGTAGGAATAGTTGGAAGATTCCAAGCAAATCCAAAGGAATCACACCTTCAGGCAGTCAAAATAATTTTCAAATATCTTCAAGGAACTCGGGACTTTGGTTTATGGTATCCTAGAGATGTAGATCTTACTCTTCATGCATATACAGATGCAGATTGGGTAGGAAGTGTTGATGATAGAAAAGGCACTAGTGGTGGTGCATTCTATATGGGTTGTAGGTTAGGTATTGATTTAGAAAGAAACAAAATTCAATTGCTTTATCTACAGCTACCGCAGAATATGTGGTTGTTGAATCTTTCTGCACACAACTACTTTGGATGATGAAAACCTTGCAAGACATTCAGATCACATATACTCCACCCATCTCCATTCTATGTGATAATACAATGCCATCATTATTTCAAAGAATCCAGTCATTCACTCCAAAACCAAGCACATACCCATCAAATACCATTTTCTACATGAAAAAGTGCTTGAAAAAAAAGTCAAATTGGAGTATGTTCCCTCCATAGAACAGGTTGCTGATATATTCACTAAACCACTTCCTAGAGAAACATTTGAATATCTTAGACAAAAGTTGGGAGTAATTGCTGCATAATCCTGCTGTTAAATATAATTTTTCAGAGAAAGATTATTATACGTGTGTTTCATGAAGTTTAGTCGCATACACATGCGGGTTTTTGTGGGTCAAGAGCACATATATTTTTTCAGATAAGAAAAACAGAGGGGCAGGCTCTAATATGGGTGCTCTATCTGATGTTGATGATTACATTCTATTGATATGTTCTATTCATTAATTTTTATCTAACTGACAAATATGCCTTGATCATTGATTTGTGAACAATGCATAGGTAGCATAGGTTCAGGGGGAGAATTAACCCTCACTCACATTCTGCATTGTTGGCATTATGGTTGCTAAGTCTAGCTATGGCTTCAAATATTTATACCTTTTGTTGCTTAAGTCATGTAAAATTCTAGGGTGTCATATATCTTCTCATACATTTGAATGAGTCCTATTGGAAAAATGATGTAATTTGTATCCCCACTTTGCATGAGATGGATGATGTAAGTATATTTCTGTCATGTATAAACAATTAGTATATCCCCACTTGGTTGGGTGGATGAGTCAAATTTGGAATATCCCCACTTGGTTGGGACATGAATGTATGTATGAGTCATTAGTGATAGGAAGGTAATACTCACATAGTTGAGTTATAGAGTCATGTTATTCTTTTGGGGAATATTTATGCAGACTTTGCTTATGCTTAGGGGGATCATGGATGGTTTCAGTGCATCTCAGCATGTACAAAGGGGAGCTCAATCAGACAATTCAACATGTACTCAGGGGGAGCATGAACAACATAGGGGAGACAATATCTTGGTCCGCCCTTTGCCCTTGATGTCAAAAGGGGAGAGTGCCTTGGTGTTGTTGTTGCCATCAAGTCCAAAGGGGGAGATTGTTGGCATTATGATACAGGTGTTGTCTTTGATGGAAACTTACTCAGATGAAAGTTCATAGTGTAGTAGGTCAACAACAAAGGATTATAGAACAAACTCCAAAGAATGAAGAAAGAGAGGTATACGCTAGTTCACTTTGTCCAAAATGTGTATACATGCGGTTTAACAAAACAAAAGTAGCGTATAATGTATACACACACTTTCATAGGAGAAAAGCACGTACATGTTGGAAAACCAAATTTTTGGTCCAAGGTATTTGATCCAAGGTATTTTGGTCCAAGGTAATTGGTTCAAGGCATTTGGTCCAATGTATTGATCCTAGGTATTGCGTCCAAGGTATTGGTCCTAAGTGGTTTTGGTCCAAGGTATTGAGAAAGGCCTAAGAGAGTAGAAGGAGGAGAAGATCATTAGGCTAAGAAGTGCAAGAAATGAGATTCCAAGGAATACTTCTATCTGAAGTATATATTATGTTGCAGGGTTATGTTTGGGACTAGATCAGAAATTTTCATGTGCACCTTAAGTTCAACATTGAATCAGGAATCATGAGACTTGAAATGACTTATTCTTGAATGATCTAATATTGGTTGAGACTGGATCTGATGTTTTGCGCCTATTCTATTTTTTATTTATCATGAGCTAGGTTTGTTTGGAGTTTGATATTGAAACAAAGTTCTAAGTCAAAATTTGCAAATCTGTACGCAAGTTTGTCTCATCCAAAGTGCGTGTACACGTAGGTTCAACTCTTTCAAGTAGCGTATACAAAAAGAAAAACTTCTGTTGAGATCTGACTGATCTATCTGATCAAATTCTATTATGTTACTACTATCTGTCAATGAAGTCCTCTTAGGTCTGAACGTAGAACTGTTATATAAGGAATTTGAGTCTGATTGATTGATTGATTGAGAAGGAAGGGTGATCCTTGCTGCTATCTATTTTGAACTCTGTAATATGACAGTATATCTTTAGAATGTCATGGATTGGTACTATCTGTGGTTCAGAAATTTATGATTCATTATCTTTAGAGATATATGCAGGTTCGATTAAAGGAAGTAGCGTATACACACAGGTTTGGTTCAACCAAGTAGCGTATACACTCTAATGCATGATTTTTGAGGTTACAACTAGTTTTGGTTGATGATGTAGGGTTTTGGGTTCAACACAGTGTTCTGGTGTCAGTGATCTGATTTTTCATAATAACTGAATATTGGTTGATGCAGTTTAAAAGACTTTGATGGGCCCAGTGTGAAAATTTGATGAAGTGTGCCCTTTATCTTGTGGTGTTGTGATCCAAGAGTATCCAGTTTGAAAATTTATGAAACATGGTCCCTAGAGGAAGAGTGGAGTTTTCTATAGGCCAGCACCTATGTACTAGTAAACATATTGGCTAGTACAAGAGCTAGGGGGTTGTAGCTCCCTTCTAGTAGAAGCTGGAAAATAAGAGAAGGTTGTAACCTTCTACAATTAGAAGCCTACATACGAGTATGAGTCTGCACCAGTAAAAGATTGTAAATAGATTTCCTTATTATTAAAAGAAGAAAGGGATGATAGCAGCAGGTGGTTTTTACCCACATTGGGTTTCCACCTAAAATCTTGGTGTTCATCTATGTTTCTTATGTGTGATGCTTTATTATGCTTTTACTGCATTGTCTAATAAATATTTGATATACTGGTTTAAGCTCAACACATGATAAACTGTCTAAATCACAAGTTCTCTACATATACGTTGGGTTCTTTAAGCACAATCACGTGTACACACTAGTTCAATTCACTGAAGTAGCGTATATAAATTTGTTTGGGAAATAAAATTATTGATCTGATAATAATAATTCACCTCCCTCTCAATATTATTTTCAACAATTCCTTCACCAGGATTTTGAAGGCCATATCCTTCCTAATTATCCCAATGCACTCTACCTCCATAAATGTGGCTCACAATGCATCCCTTTGATTTGCATGTCTCTATTTCTTCCATAAAGTTAGGTAGATTGCATCATCTCATCCATTTTAGTTTGCACCTTTCAAATGGATACATTATCCACACTGTATATCGGTCATCCCGACAGTGCAAGTCGCTTCTCCTGGAATCTAGCCTTAGTGGCTTGGACCATTTTTACCGCCTTGCATACGTTAGTCATGTTAAACGGCATGTGCATTGGATTTGCCACCAATAATCAGACCAAATATGATGCAGTGATAGGTTTATTAGTCGATGCCATCGCTCATCGCATCCTTCATCTTCATGTTTGTTTAGATTCCTTGCTACTTGTCATGCAATTGAATGGTGTGTATCATGTGCATAACCAAGTCCTATTTAGAAAATATCTACGAGTGAAGCTACTTGTACGTGAATTTGAAACCATTGCATTCAGTCATGTGCCTAGAGCCCAAAACCACTATGTAGACACCATTGTGAACAACATTCTAGATTTGCATTTATCACATGTATACCACAGAAGATAACTGCACAAATGGCGAACCATCATTGTCATACAAAATGAATAATCATGTTTGGAGCCATAGCTCTAAATACATCCAACATGCCCATAGCATGTTACAAAAATCACAATCAAAGGGACCCACATGTCCCTGCATCTAGTCACTATCCAGTGGATCTCGCACCAAAGGCTCTGCTCCACCTACATGTAGATCGTGGACTGCATGACCTGCCATTGCCATGCACTGCACGATACCTCACCACTCTGAGGGAAGACCGATGCACTCATCTTTGTATCGATCCTCTAAGTCGTGCCATCTATGCTTTGAAACCTGGTCAAGAGTACATCAAAACTATGATACAAGTCAGCAAGCAGTGCAATATCCTATAGACCCTATTGTAATGATGATGTCCCCCAATTTGCAGCCCCATGCACTATGGCTTGGCCTGCATATCCTGCCAGCTTCCTCGGTGTTATGCTTGCATACAATATGTTTCACACTCAGTACCACATACATGTGATGGAAATACAAAATCCACCATAAAACATAGCCACTTAACGCTTACCATCTGGTCCCTATGCTCGCCCAGGTGGAAGTGGCAAGTTAGGATCCCCCTGATATTTCATCCTACTATAAGGGTAGCCATCAATGTAAAGGGGCATCTGGTCCTAGTGTGTGCAAAACTCGAGTTAGAACACCCTTCCCACTCCCCCTCCTCCTCCTCTCTCTAATAGCTTCCCCCAGCAGCACATCCTAGGCTCTTGTGGGCCCCCATCTTGGATCTGTACATGAGGATGAATAGTGGGTATCAATTCAAAGAAGAATGCACACAGTACTATACCAAAAGCGCATTCATGATTCACTTGTCTCTTTTTCACAAAGACTCAAATGTTGTTTCACCGACAACAGCATCATATGGGCCCACCCATATTAGGTCCCAACAAAAACACTCTCAACTAATATCATCTACCCTCTAGTGATGTGGTGGAATGCTTGGCTACCCAATACCCAAAGCACAACTACAACAACAACTTGTGTCTCTAGCCTCTCTAGATCCACAAGCAAGATAGTCGTGCCCTTGACATGAAAATCCCATTGACAATGGTGTTCCATGAACTCAGTGATGTTACTCTCACGAGGTAACACCGATGAATATCTCCTACCACTCCGAGGGGAGGCAGTTCGGTCAAGAAGTAAATATCCTATAATGTGAGCTCGATCTTGTGCCCCTGCATGACAAAGAACTCTTGGTTTGGATCCCAATAGCTCACAATTCGCGATAGAAAGGGCTCACCTTTCCTCATTAGTGTGTTATCTACCAGCTTGAGAACCCCATAATGAGCCAATGCCCATTCAACCACCTGATCCCCCTGGATCTCAGATTGAAGAGTATCCAAGTCTTGTTCATGCCAGTTGATTTTTAGCTCTACCATATCTGCAGAACACCACATGTCTTGTTAGTTTAGAAAAGTAAACAACTAACTACATTGATCAACCTACAACCCCAACTAGGCCAACAAACCAACCCTTCCTCTAGTCACAAATCATAGTTTTTAGCCCAAAAAGTGCGAAATCACAAGTTTTCAATTATTTCCTGTGATCCAGATCACACTTTTGGGCCCAGAAAGTGTGATGCGATCGTGAGCAAGGGCAAGGGTATCTCAGGGAGTTTCCAGTTGCAAAAAATTAGGAAATAAACCACAGAAATTGAAGAGATGAGTAAGGCCACCTATCTGAAAGTCAAAAATCCTGATTCCGGTGGGTAGTTTGTCTGCTATGATCTCCAAAAGATTTAGGGTCTTTTCTTCCTCTCCAAATTCACGACAACTCACTTAGCAAATGAAGCCAAATTGGAGGGAAACGTCCTTTTATGAAAAAATCCACAAATTGTCTGTCACCCATTATGAGTAGACTGTAGCTCAGTTTGATGAACCATCAACATCGCTGGAAAGCTCTCACCAAGATATAAAATGGGTCTTCATCATTTTTAGATGATTTTACAGTTCATGAGGAAACCATTTTTCCAAGAAGGTCACTTCATCGCCTCTCAAAATCGACTTTCGTCATAAAGCGACACTTGTACTTAGAGTTCCACCTCCTATAAATATGTTTCGTACCATATGTCAATTTTCATCGTGATTAACCATCCTTTACTCATGTTTTCATGGTCCCCATTGGGCCTAGTCTGTGTGGCAGCATCATGGAGTCACCCTTTTTCAGAGCATCCGTGATGAGTCACCCTTTCATACTTGGAGTCTATTTCATGTCCCATCATCTCATGTCACAGTATTCCATCCATATTTGCATACCGTTCATCATGTGTCACCCATCCTGGCCTCCAGTCATACTATCCCCATCCCCTCCGAAATTGAGTCAGTTGCTGCCAGTTCAACCATGCACTTTATGATTTGATAAGGGAAGTTGTCTATTTGTCCCTCATTACCATTTTCCCATTATCCCTAGTGTCATTCTATCAGTCGCGTTACTATTTCCCTTGAGATTTAAATGAGAATCCTCATTGCCTCATCTGTCGTGAGCCCTATTCTGTCGACATCAACTCATTTATTCTAGAAGAATGGCCTAGAGAGCGATGTATCTCAGTTCCAACTTCCATTCTTTTTCGGCACCTTGGATCAAGCAAAGGGTCCCATTATTTCCCTTTGACTTGGTCGTTTCATGTTCATGATCCATACACTTGATGGTCTAGTGATGCAACAGATTGTACCAGTGATTCCTGGGTATGTGTGAGATGTTTCAGACCTCATGAGGGGGTGGCGCTTTAGGTAGCCCCCCACATGCCTGGATGCATACCTACTATGCCACATCCTTAGATGCATATCTGCAGAGTTGATGGGTTTGGTTCCTACCTATCATAGTGTTTATCATATGCACGTCTCCTCCAAATGATCCATTTAGTTTTGCAGAGCCCTCCCTTATTCAGTAGGGATTCTTTGGTTGTTCTACCCTCCCTCTCACCCATTTTTTGAGGGAAGGGGCATTGTATCTCATGTACTCATATATTATTGTATTCAGTCTTGGCTCATGTTTTTACCAGGTGAATTATATATATGGGACACATTGTATTATTTTCTAGCTCTGTTATGCTAGCATGTCATGTACCATTCAGTATGTACTTTATTGCTCAGTTTCATATTTCTGCGTGAACCATTACTTTTGTACTAATTTATCTCAGAGGGTATGGGTATGCCTCCCCCAACTCTTTGAGGTCTGGTACCACAACAAAAAATGAGACTTGCATTAGTCTCGCCCCCTCTGTCACTATCCTCTCTCAACTTCAGCTTCATTGGTCTCTCTCTCTCTCCTTGAATCCCCTGTGTTGTCTAGTGGTTGTGTCTTCACAATGTGCTTCAGTCATACATTTATCTCGTAATGCTCATACATTGGGGATAATCTGTTATCACCAAAAAATTGATCATCTAGCCTAATTTACTAGATGGGTCGGAGTACACCATGTAAAGCCAATTTTACCATAGCAAAATTGCTTTCACTGTGATAAATTACCTAATAAACCACCTTTATTAAGTAATTTATAGTTAACCCCATGAAGAATAATTAAATAAATCACTATTTATTTGATTTTCTTCTAGGAATAATTAATTAAACCATTGTTTATTATTATTCCTTGTTAAATTTTATCCAATCATGAAAAATAAATAGATAAATCATTATTTATCTTATTTTTCTCTAAGAATAACTAATTAATCATTAATTGATTACTATTGTTTGTTAAGTTTGACTAAATCCCTTAGGAATAATTAAATAAATCATTATTTGTTTATTATTCCCTAACGAATGCCTTGAGATAATAAATAAATCATCTATTTATTTATTATTTCTAAATAAAAGTTTAAATATGTTTTCCCTCCTAAACAAATATAATAAAATATTCCAAGTGGTAATTCCAATAATGGGATCAATAATATTTTATTATTGCTCATTATTCGAGGATAACTCAATATTTTGTTATAAATAGGAGGGTTTTCCATTCAATATTCACTTTTGATTATTTTCATTGTTGCATTCACTATTGTAACTCTTATTATTTTCATTGTCACACACCATATTTTTGATGGGTTTATGCATTACAGAGGAGAGAGACTCTACAGAAGCTGAAGACGTTTGAGGATAGCCAATAACCCATCCCATGGAGGGGGGACTGGTAACATATATTTGTTCCCTTCACAGGTGTTAGAATAAAATCATTTTTTACAAATCCGGTTTCCATTGTATGTTTTGGGGTTATTATTCTTCACTGTACTATTTAACTATGATTGTAGCATAGACCATGATTTTGGCGGGTTTTGTTTCTATCAATAGATGTAGATCTACAATGTTTAACAGTCATTTCTATTGTTAAGATCATTTTTCATCCATAGTATTAAGTGGGTTCTTTTTGTACATCATTGAGAAGAAAACACTACAACAGTTCCTATATCCAATCCAACACTTTTATGGTGTGACCCAATTGCAACCTGACAAAAATATCACACAAATAAGGGATCATGATGCTTGACACCACATCCAAAAGTAGAACATTAAGGAAAAAGTCAAGAGATAGTCAATGCTTTCAAGCTCATGAACACCAATTCCAAAATGTGCAAGTAACTCTACTAAAGACTGCGATTTGGAATGTCACCTAAAGAGGGGATGAAAATTTCATGGCAACACATTTTTTTTATAGATATCTTTCTTACAGTTAAGGTCAGGTAAGTTAGAAATTGTTGGGTCAACTAGCATAGGGGATGTACAGCTAGATGTGATTTATTTGGAGGGACATTCATTTATTAACTGAAATATTTTATGGTCGTCTTCTCAAGCCAATATTACGCAACTTATCTCACTATCTTAACTGGCATCAATGACCAAGTTATGTTTTTTAGTCTTATATAATACATATAGTTAGCAACAAACCAAATATGGGGATAGAATTAACCTACAAGAAAAGTAGCAAAATGTGGTAACTCTTCAAACTTAAACTTGAACTAAAAGAAGTAGAGCATTGGAGCAAATTTTAGGCAATAAACAATGTTTTCAAAGCTCATAAACACCAAATCCAAAATTTGGAAGTAGTGTGTTTCCAAATTTCTTTGAGGACAATTTCCATCCTTTCTTAGATCTAGTTTTATTTCCATCTTTAGGTGCAATTACCACTTTGGAGCAATAGTCAGTTGTGGGTATCGATTCATTTCATGGTGGAGTATTTTCTTCTTCCAATAATGTTTTAACCTTTGATCAATGTTGGTCCATGAGATTTTGACTAATGTTGGTCCATAAGAGGGGGTTAGTCCAAAGTTTTCCTCATCCTAGAGTGTTTTATTGCATAGTGTTTCATCTTCCTCATTAGGTAAACCATAAATACAAGGAGGTAAATTTCATTCCCTTAAATCCACCTCCTCCAAATTCACAGGCTTAAGAGGCTAGATTGAGGAAATATGTCTCGTATTTATTCTTTTTTCAACTCATTCATTGAAGGCTTGGATTTAGGCCATCTGAGCAAGTATGTTGTGTTACTATTTATTCTTTTAGCCCAATGGGATGGATGTTTTCAACAATCCTCTCACCATTTTTTCTCGAATTTAAATGATGTAACTTGATAAATTTTTAATAGAATCCCCTATTGGATTTTCTTACTCCCAGGATTTGTAGAAAGAAAAAGGGTGTGATATCAACCTCGAAAAGTAATACATTATTCTCTATGGACAAATCTGATGTAATCACTTTATTCTACATTTTTTTCTCAACAAATATTAAAAGCCATGATAATTTTATGTGGATAAAAATATTACTCATTAATGGCACCTACATTTTTGTGGTGTTTGAAACCATGTCTTTTTTCTGAGAAACATATATGATTTGAGGTAGTTCATTTCCATCGGTGTCAAGCCTACCACTATGACCTAAAACACCTATGATAAGAGAGACAGAAATAAACCCTACATTTAGGAGGGATAATTGTGAACACAATTTCAAAATAACCTCACCATTGGTTTCAACTTAAATAATATTTTAACAAAACAATGGTCATAAATATTGTGGAATGAAATGGAAAACATGTCAACATATGGATGATAGCCTTATATTCATAATCTGGTTAGAAATCAAAGATTAGACAAAGGACACGTCCAACTTGAGAATAAATGATTAATTATAGAATGCTTGTTTATGGTGTTTATGAATAAGTTCATCATATTAAAACTTCATTGATAGTAACTTGTTTAAAAATGTAGTTTTTAAATGATTTGAATTGCTTTTGCACAAACATCAAAAGAGTTGAAGAGCCTTTCATATAGAAGCACATCCATGTTTTAGTGTTTCATTTCTCTAATTGTATTGTTTAATGCTTATGATTGAAATTTTTGGTGAAAATAATTTATTTTTATTATTTGATAAAATCAAATTTTTCCAGGGGGTGGTAGGAGTGAGAGGGGTGATACATTTCCTTGATGAACATGGAGAAACCATATATGCTTGGAATTTAGGCACAACCACAAACAACAAAGGTGAATTCCTAATGTTGTGGAAAGAACTAGATATCACCAAGAACAAGGCCATAACAAATCTCTTTATTATTGGTGACTCTATGATAGTTGTTAGAATGATTGTGAAGTCTCAATCGAAAAACTACTCTTTCTTCCCCCCTATGGTGAGAAGAATTCCCCTTCAATTGGAAAAATTTGATGAAATCCCCTATACCATGTGCTAAGGCATTTAAATGGGGAAGTAGATGAGCCAAGACATGCCAATATGTGCCAAGTACTAGGGTGTGGCATCATTAACACATGCTAGGGAGTGTTAGGGAGTGCCAGGGAAAAACAAGGGAGCACTAGCTTCAATTCCATGGAAATGAATGAATAAGAGTGTGTGATAGGGAGTGTTATTGAGTTCCAAGTGTGATAAGGAGGGAGTGACAAGGTATACTAAGTAGTGTCAACGTATGCTAGGGAGTTAGGGAAGCATGCTAAGATGTACCAAGTGCCAATGTGTGCCAATGCGTGTTGAGGAGTGTTACTAAATGCTAGGGAAGCTCAAGGGAGCACTAGGTCAAAATGCATGGAGATAAATGAATAAGAGTGTGTGACAAGGAGTGTCATCAAGTTTTAGGTGTGCTAATGAGGGAGTGACATGGTATGCTAGGTAATGTTAAGCCATGCTATAGTGCTAGGGCATCATGAGTCCAATATGTGCTAGGTACTAGGGTGTTCCAACGTGTGCTTGGAAGTGATAGGGAGTGCAAGGGAAACACAAGGGATAACTAGGCAAAATTAATGCATGGAAATGAATGAATAAGAGTTTGTGACATGAAGTGTTAGTGAGTTTTGGGTGTGCTAAGGAGGGAGTGACAAGGTATGTTAGGTAGTCCTAAGGTATGTTAGAGTCCAAGACAACATGCCAAGATGTGCTAGGGGGCAAGGTGTGATAATGCATGTTAGGGAATGTTTGGGAGTGCCAGGGAAACACAAGGGAGCATTAGTTTCAAATGCATGAAAATGAATGAATAAGAGTGTGTGACAGGGAGTGTCAGCGAGTTCTAGGTGTGCTAATGAGGGATTTAAAAGTTATGCTTGATAGTGCCAAGGAATGTTAGAGTGTCATGTTGACATACCAATATGTGCCTAGTGTCAGCGTGTGTTAATGCATGCCAAGGAGTGTTAGGGAGTGCCATGGAGTGTTAGGGAGTGCCATGAAAACACAAGGGAGAACTAGTTCAAAATGCATGGAAATGAACAAATAAGAGAGTGTGATATGAAGTGTCAATGAGTTTTAGGTCTGCTAAGGAGGGAGTGACAAGGTTATATGCTAGGAAATTCCAAGGAATTATAGAGTTCCAAGGCATGTCAAGGAGTGGTAGTGTGTGCTAGGGAATGTGGAAGGATGTCGAGGAATGCAGGGGATGCTAGCATGTGCCACATAGTGCCAAGGAATTCGAAGACATGCCAGGTGATATGGCATGTCAAGATGTAAACTATGTTGCTTACTTGTTTTACTTCCATGATTGATGTGAACCTTGTCTTGGTAACTTGTTATGTGGGGTGAGTTGAAATTGGACATGATTAGCCTATGATGAGTTATAGGTAGTTATTAGGTGAACAAGGCATATGTTTAATTTCCATAGCACATGATAATCTGGGTTTGGTCTTTGAATATTTGATGCAAACACGCTCAAGTCCCACGACACATATACTTTAATGCATACCAAAATCTACACACATCAAGGAATCAACTAGTGCACATGATAATTTTTAACTTTTTCAAGCCCTTCTTCATTATATTACAAACTATAATACAACTTGCTAGAGCTCTCATACTAGGGATCGTGGCCCTTTACAATCACAATGATACAAGGAATATAACTATGGTTTGGTGTTAGTCCTTTGACAACCAATATATCCTTAAAAATACAACACTTTACTTACTTACTGATGGTGGCCACACATAACCCTTTCATTCCACATGTCTTGAACACATCTGGTAGGTCCTCCTACCTCCCATTTTGCAACTCCTCAATCTGCCTCTATCAATGAGCTCAATTCCTTTAGGTTACTGAATTCGAATCAACAAATTTTTCCCTCTATTTGCCTCCTTGGTCCTTTAAGGTCTGCCACACTTAAGTTCTTCGATCAACAATTCACAACTCCATTTGTGAACATCCTTTTGGTCTACCCACTTTTTCCATAATACTAATCCAAGATGACAAGTCTAGGGCTATGGAGGAGTCCCTTCTTCTCACTGAATCAATCCTCTATAACACAGTGAACTAGGCTAGTTGGATGGCCCACTTGACTACCACTTTAGTCCTTCAAAGTCTACACCTCTTTAGGCCCAATAGAACTACCTTCATACCACTTTTGTTTTCCTTCACAAGAATAGGAATTAGGGATCTTCTTTGATTGTCAACTAACAACCCTCCAACTGTACTTACACTTCCATCAATTTGAACAACCATAGTCAATTTTTTTATTGATCTAGTGCCCAAAACACTGGCCTAACTTAGGGCTCTTAAAATATACAACCTAAAAATTATTTGAGTCCTCTAAAAATCATTGTTCTTGTGTACAAATTTCTTTGTTGTCAAATCTATGAACAAATCTGAACTATTTCTCTTATCATCCTTCTAACAATTTTTATATGGTTGAACTAGGTTCACAATTTAGCCACTAACAATCCATTGACTAATTTTTTATATATTTCTTCAGATCTTTGTCGAAAACTCTATGAAAAATCCACCAAAATCTACTCCTCTTCATATCAATCCATTCTTCATATGGCACATTTCTTCTGCTCAATCTTCTACTTAGGTTCCACCCTCCTTTGGATCTTCCATCTCTACACATACTTCTACAAACCATCTTCCAGATTTTCGATCTATATTGTAGAGATAAAACTCACTCTAAGGGTCACAACCCCTTTTCTTCTATGTATATTTATCGCAGTCTTAAGGGCATATTGTATGGAGTAAACATGCTAGGAAACCATCCTAACTAAAGCATTATAATTTTTCTCTAATTTCTCTAGAACAAACCTTATCCACCCGTCGCAAAAACAAAAAAACCTTTCCTCCATAAGAGACTCGGCCTAGCTCATATGGATCCATAGATTCTAGGCATTTCTTTGACTTAACATTGACATGAACTTTTGATCTCTACAACCCTAAAACTAGGGTTACCTTAGTCAATATTACACATGTAACTACTTTTGTGTTGGTATTTGTCATAGACCTTGCAACCTACTAACCACCACAAGATATGTTCTCAACCCTCTCTGTTAATTTAGAGTTTAATGTGACCTTCACACAGAGACATCACTAAAATCACATGACCAAATTCTTATGAGAAATCCCTCTTGATCTTGATCTTCTAGAAGAGAACCAACAATATTCCATCTTACTTCCTAGCTCAAACCCATTAAGGTATGCAACATTCTTGTGAACCCTCATATGATGATATTACTCTTGGTGGATGATCATGGCATCCCTTTGGCAACCCTTACTCAACCCTCTTACTTGGTCTACTTTAGGACCACATCTCTCTTGGCCTCCTTAATCAAATGAGCTCCTTCTCACTTGATTTTCTTTCCTTCATCCTAAGGCCTCCTTAAATATATTTTCCTAGGCCTCTTAGGAACCCTCTATAACTTACAAGTTTCATCCACTTATACCTTAGGAAATATTAAATTTTTATTTATTTTTCTTTTATATTTAAAACCCATCTTGGGTCTAAAACCCCTTCACTTGGCTTCTTTTCCCACAAATCCTTTTGTGACCAAAATCGCACAAATCCATCTCACTAGGCTTGTGGAGTACCTCATAAGATACACAATACAAAAACATAGTCTAGTTGTAGTAACTGTAACTTGGTCAAGCTCTTGTAGTTAAGCAAGGACTTGGTTGGGTTCCCAAGCTGAAAATTAAGTAAGTGTAGTTGTGAGGGAATGATAGCTATGGAGGGTTAAGGAATTCCAAGGAATGTAAAGGCATTCTAACACATGTTGGAAAGTTTCAATGCATGTTGAGGAGTGTTAGGGAGTGTCGAGGCATCATAGGGGAGAACTAGGTTAAAATGCATGGAAAATAATGAATAAGAGTGTGTGTCAGGGAGTGTCAGTGAATTCAAGAGTACCAAGGATGAAGTGTGTTAGGAGAAGTTCAAAATAAGATTCATAGCAAGAAAACCCATGGTTGTGATAAAGGGACTGACATAGTATTTTTAGACAAAGGGAGACTTTGTGTTGGGCACAACACTATTTTTCCTTTAGCTATTATTTTTATATGAGATGTGGCACACTTTGGTTGCATGCTCATGTTTTAATCTATTATAAGTAATTACATATTGTACATCATTGTGTGAAAATTTTTGGGCACTCGTCCTCTGTCGGATTATACCTTGTGTGTATTGTGCATCTTGTGGTTCTCGCAAACTCTCAGTTGATGCTCTGTTTTTATATGAATTGGATATACATGTGAAATATTGTATGTGCAAGATATGTTTTCTTAGTTGTTTTATGACCATGGCTAGATGTGATCCTTGTCTTTATAACTAGTTAAGTGGGACAACTTGATCTTGGAAATGTGTGTCCTAATATAAGTTATAGGTAGTTCTTAGGCGAACAAGGAAAAAACTACTTGTAGTAGGTGAAATTGGTTAAGTTTTTGCGACTAAAACAGGCCAATGTCACATGAACTGCATTAGCCAAGGACTTGATTGGGTTCCTGAGTTGTGAAAAAATGTAAGGCTAGCTAGATGTGAGGGCATGAGTGCCAAGGCATGATAGGGAATGCTAGGGCATGCTAATATGTGCTATATATTGTGAAGGCATGTCAAACATGCTAAGATGTGCCAAGTGCTAAGGCATGCCAAGATGTGCAAGGGTGTCACAATGCGTTCTAGGGACTGTCAAGGAAACAAAAGGGAGAAATAAGATAACCTACAAGGAAATGAACACATAAGAGGGTTAATAAGTCATCAATTTACCTTTTCCAAGAGGAGCACACTATGAAAACCAACACTAGGTGCCAAGTGCCAAGTATTAGTGCATTCTAAGTGCCAGATATTCCTTTGTTGCTTCTCATATACTTTCCAATAATTGATCTCAAAAAAAATTAAAATTAAGCCATTCCAAAGCATACCAAGGCATCTCAACACATGCCATGCATGCTAATACTTTCCAAGTGCCAACACGTGCCAAGTGCTAATGTGTGTTAGGAAGTGTTATGTGTGATAGGAAGTGGCAGGGCATGTTGATGAGTGATAAGGCGTGCTAGAGAGTGCCAATGCACGCTGAGGAGTATTAGGGAGTACTAGGACAACACAAGGGAGAACTAGGTCAAAATTCATGGAAGTGAATGAATATGAGCTTGTGCTAGGGAGTGTTAATGAGTGCTAGTTGTCATGCCAAGGAGGGAGTGACAAGGTATGCTAAGGATTGGTAAGCCACACTAAGGAATATTAGGACATGTCAAGAAGTTCCAAAGTGTGCTAGGCAGTTCGAGGGTGTGCTAAGATGTGCCAAATAGTGCCAAGGAATTCCATGACATGCCAAGTGCTAAGGCATGTAAGGATGTGCAGGGTGCCAGGGTATGCCAATGTGTGTCAAGGAAACAAAAGGAATAACCCAAATAAAATGCAAGGAAATGAACACTTAATATGGTTAATAATTTGAGACTTTATCTTTTTCAAAAGGGGCATGCTAGGTACACTAATAATAGGTTCCAATAGATGCAAAGTGCCAATGTGTACCAAGTGTTAATGTATGTGAATGCATGCCAAGGTATTACAGGGCATGCCATGGACTATAGGGCATGCCAACACATGCTATGAGAGTGCTATGTTGTTCTAGGGCATGCCAACATGTGCTTCGACATCGTAGTCATGGAAAGATGTTCTAGGTACAAAGATGTTCCAAGGCATGCGAGGTGCCAAGGAATGTTAGTATATGTCAAAGCATGTTAAGATATGTCAAGACTATTAAGGAGTGCTAGGTCTCTCTCATTAAAAAAATTGAGAGAGATTTATTATGTATTAAATAATATAGTTCCTACACATACTAGTGGAACTTTATCTAAATGGAATTTGCTAGATAATAAATTTAATAGAGATGAATCATATGTTGACTCATAGGAAAACTATACTCTCATTACTTGAGGGAAATGATACACACTAATTACTTCTTAAGAAATTGACTGACTCTAACCACGATGGTCTTAGACACATAATGAAAAAGACTCCACAACAGTGGTCTTAAATTGTTGAATTTTGACAAAAAATATAGTAGCAAGCACATAGCATCATCAAAAACGCATTGGAATGATTAATGATGATGAACATTTTTTAATCATCACCAAAAGTAACCAAAAAGAGCATTGGTGAGGGTCAATAAAATATTGTCACTAGAAGTGTCACCAAAGAGAGAATAAGTGATGGCCCTATAATGACCCTCATGAAAAGTGTCACTAAAAATGGCTTTGGTGACAAACCTTAAAGGACCATCACTATCTACACTTACAACAATGCATTTTTAAGGAGCATAACCATATGTGACATTGGTGATGGACCTTAAAGGTACGTCACAGGTATGACCCTCACCAATGACCTTTTTTGTAATAGTGTGACCATTTTGATTGAGGTGCCAAAACGAAGATTCAGAGAAAATTTGTTAAGTAAAATGAGTCCTCCAGCTAAATCAACAAAGAACACTCAGAGCAAGTCTAGTCCAAGACAGTTTCAACGAAAAATGTTTCCACCGGCAGTAAAGACAAAACCATTCCACCAAAAATTATAAATTCAGTTCCACCCCCAGACACCTCAGTGAGGCTTCCCGCAATAGAGTACAACAATTTAGAAGACATGAAGAAGGTTCATGCAAACATCTCTTTGTTCGAACTCACAAAAATCACAAACTAGTAGGACATTATTCTATGAGAACTTGGGAAAAATTCTACTAGTGATGCTACCTCTTTAGACAAGGGACCTAGTAAGCCTCTTGACACTCTCACATTTGTGCTTAATGCACTCCATCTGGATGAAAACTCACTATGCCTGCCATTCTTGTTAACATTTGAAATCTTTAACTTTAATGTACACAATTGCTTGGTTGATTCTGGTGCACCGGTTAATGTCATGCCACTCTTCGTGGCCAAGAAGATTAATTCTTAATTGACTAAGATAGATGAATAGATAATCCAACTAGAAAAAAAATTTGCTGCAGAAATTTTTGAACTGAAGGATGTGATCATCCAGTTACCATATGATGGACAAGTTCATCATTGCATCAACATTGTAATTGTGCACATCCTGGAAGCATATGGGGTATTGCTGAGAAGACACCGGTCAAGCAAGTTGCAAGGATAATTTTCCACTAATTGGTCACACTTATGTCTTCCATATGGAGGCAGGAACAATCAGATCCATGTATTTTCATAGACATACATGAAGCACATTGTGACTCCCTTGGATGGACATAACAAGCAATTGGATTCCACATAACTTGTTTTCGGCTATTATTTTCTAGAGATACATTTGGGGTTCTATCTTGCAGAGCCATCCTATGCCCCACCAGACACATAATTGGACCTCCTTGTATGTCTAATTGGTGATAATGAAATTTTTACAGTAAGCAGTAGTAGTACTAGTGCAGTAAGTGGTCCTTGTGATAAGCCTCGGTATTAGAACAAGAATGTTGCAACTCCCAAAGCTACCAACTTTAATTATCAACCTAGGGTTCGTACAAACTTAAGATGTATCAGAACTATACATGTAACATACAATGTGTCCTTCCTTTTCTGTTATGATGTAATGGAGTGCATGTAATGAAATCAAATCCTAAATTAGTTGCAGAAAATGAAATGCTCGAAATAGAAACCTTAACCTATTGCAAGAAAGAAAATACAAGGAAAGAAACATATTCTAATTGCATAAAGTAAACATCATGAAATAAATATCATCCATTACATTTCAAAGAGTTTAGATCCATTAACAAAGTTCATCAGATGTGGAAATCAAGAAAATCATCATTGTATTATCCAATTCATAAATTTGTCCATTAATCCAAATCGCTGAAATGTTTTGCATGGGTAAAGAGGCAAGTCCAAGTGGTACTTAGTCTTCTCTAATAATTTATTTAGAGCCTAGGGGTCTTGATTCAACCCTAAGGTACAATAGCCAAGCTTCTTGAGTGAATCCGGGCAAGTATATACATGTTGGAAGGCTACTATAGGGTTTCATGTAGTTTACTACAGGAAACATCAGATTTTCTATAGGGAGTTATAATTAACCGAATGACCAACCAAATTGGATGGAAATTTTTTTATTATTGACTAGGATATCATAGGTATCTATTCCAAGTGGAATCACTAAAAATTACCTTTGTTAACCCATTCTAAAAAACAGCAGAAAATTACTAGTCTAAAATCTAAAAATTTGAGAACTAGTGAGCTAGTAATACTATCAAATGCCTAACCTAATCAAGTGAAAATTCAATGGGGTGATTTTTTTTCTTAACTAGAATTTTTTTGTGATCTAATTCAAGTGGAATCAACTTCATTGAAGCTTGTTATAATTCTCTAAAAAATAGCAGAAGTTTATGTTGGCATTATGATGCATGTGTTGTACTTGATGGCAACCCTCTCATAGAAGATCATCTCACTTGTATACATTCAGAAGATATATCAGATGTGATAGAGTGCATGAGTTACCAGATAGCAAAAAGGGGATCAACTGACAGTTCACAAATAAGCTTTGCCATCAAGTCCAAAGGGGGAGATTGTTGGCATTATGGCTAAAAGTGTTGTCCTTGATGGCAACCTATTCAGGTGATGGATCACTATACAACAGGACAGTAGCAGAGCTTGTGTACAACAGGACAGTAGCAGAGATTGATGATCAGCTATCAAATATTGGAGAAAATAAGAGGTACACAGGTACACCTTACATAAGGTGCGTGCACGCAGGCCAGTGTTACATAAAGTGCGTACATACCCGCAGTTATCTAGTTCATGGGGTGCGTACCCAGTGCACACATTCCAAGGCAGTTAAGCGCCCACACATGGGGTTTTCTCATGGTATTTAGCCAACAGTATTGGGTTATCATGGTTTTGGTCCGTGGTACTGATTATTTTATTATTATTATTGAGCCCCATGATCCTTGATTTAAGGAAGAGCTTGCCTATATAAAGAAGAGGAGATCATTTGCCTTAGATGTGCTTTTGGTTGAATATCTTAAGAAGCCAGATCTGAAGTTCTAGTGATGGGCTATGAGAGATGTCTAGATCTAAATAAGGCGAATCTACTGATGGATGGAGATCTCTTCGGCGCATGTTCAGATCTGTAGATCTGACTGTCTGGGTTGTTCTTGAAGTCTCGAAATTATCTATACCCGGAGGTACGCTGGTCCAGTGAAAGAAAAGTGCGGAGATACGCAGGCACAGAAGCACTGCAGGTGCGCAGATACGCAGGAGAAGAAGCACTGCAGTTGCGGAGGGACGCAGCCAGTTGATTGGAGACAGAGCGCACATACGCAGGGAGATAGTAAGGCGCAGTGCGTACATACGCAGGCACAGAAGAGTTTTAGGTGCGCCGGTACGCAGGAGAGAAGAGGTTCAGGTGCGCCGGTACGCAGGCACAGAAGGGCTTCAGTTGCGGATGACCGCAGGCAGTTCAATGGACTCAGAGCGAGGTACGCAGGCTAGCAGTTGAGCAGGGTGCATACTTGTATGCAGGCTAGCAGTTGAGCAGGGTGCGTACTTGTATGCAGGCAAGCAGTTGAGCAGGGTGAGTACTGTAAGCAGGCAGGCAGTTGAGCAGGGTGCTTACGTAAGCAGGCTAGCAGTTGAGCAGGGTGCTTACTTCTCTTAAAATCTTTGTTTATCATTGTTGTGTTCTGGGTTTGGTCCTATTATTGTTGATCTGATTACTACAGTTGACTGGGTGATTCTGTTATACTTGATGATCATTGATGCTTATGGATCCAGTTTGAAAATTTATGAAAAGTGGTCCTTGTAAGAAAAGTAGTAGG
>APFE030046211.1:80287-91720 GCA_000404065.3 Pinus taeda | reverse complement strand
CTGAAGCACTCTCTCCCCCACATGAAACTCCAACAATGGATGATACTTTGAGTGATGTGATTGACAGAATTGGGAGACTCAATCTTGATTCAATCCCAACTCAATCAATGGAGCAGCATGGACCATCTAATAAAGGTCCCCCAAATTGGCTGAAAAAGACACTTGAAAGTGTTCATCCTAATGAGGTTGGAAAGACAAGAACTAGAAATTCAACCTGGAAAAATGGAGGTGATGTAAATGAATCTGATTCACCTATTGATATGGATGTTTCTTATGATTGTGAATTGAATTTTTCTACAGATTTTGAACCAACTTCCTTCAAATAAGATTCTTCTCATGATGAATGGAAAGAAGCAATGCAAAAGGAGTATGATGCCTTGATAAAGAATGGCACTTGGAAGCTGGTTAATCCTCCATTGGGAACCAAACCAATTGGCTGCAAGTGGGTCTACAAGAACAAGTATAAAACTGATGGCTCACTTGACAAGCACAAAGGCAGGCTTGTGGTAAAAGGTTTTGCACAGAAAGAAGGGGTCGATTATGAGGAGAATTTTTCCCCCATAACAAAATGGGATACCATCTGGACACTCTTTTCCCTAGCAGTTCAGAATGGTTGGAAATTCCATCAAATGCATGTAAAATTGCTTTCTTAAATGGAGATCTAGAAGAGAATGTTTTTATGTTCCAACCTGAAGGATTTTCTATAAAAGGACATGAACATAAAGTATGCAAACTTGTGAAATCTTTGGCTGGTCTCAAACAAGCACCATGAGCCTAGTATGAAAAGATAATTGAGCATCTTCTAAAACTCAATTTCAAACATTATGATATTGATGATGTGACTTTGTTTGTCAAGAAGGTTGACAAAGCAATTGCATATCTTGTGGTATATGTATATGATATTTTGATGACAGGGAACAATGAGAGCTACATTGCATCCATAAAGAAGGAATTGAGGAAAGGTTTTGAAATGATTGATTTGGGCTATGTTCATTACTATCTTGGTATTGAAGTAACTCAACATCCGAAGTCAATATTCCTTTCTCAAAAGAAGTACATTGGATATGTCTTGAATAGGTTTGGGATGACTAAATGCAATCTTCTAACTACTCCAATGGAACAAAAATTAAAGCTCACATCCATTAAAGGAAAATAATTTGAGGATACAACAAAGTATAAATAGCTTGTAGGAAGTCTCAACTACCTAACTACTACTAGACCAAAAATTTTGTTTGTTGTTTGAATCATCTCCAAGTTTATGAAAAATCCTTGTGAGGGACATTGGTCTACTACAAAAAGAGTTCTAAAGTACTTGAAGGGAACTCAAGACTTTGGAATCAAGTATACCCAGGTGGGCGACTTCAACTTAATTGGATACTCTGATTCAAACTTCGATGGAGACAAATAAATTGGGGTATCTACTTCAAGTTATGCTATGAGTCTTAGATCAGGAGTTGTATCCTAGAGATCGCACAAACAGATAGTTCTAGCAGATTCCACAACAGAGGTAGAATATGTGGTAGAAACTGAGGCAACAAAAGAAATTGTGTGGCTTAGGAAAATTCTAGAAGATTTGCAGGTAAAACAAGTACAATTGTCTCCACTCACGGTCGACAACACCTCAATAATAAAGTTGGCCAAGAACCCAAAGTTCCATGATCAAACGAAGCACATCAATACAAAATATCATCTAATTCGACATAATATTGAGGTAAAAACAATCCATCTTCACCATTGTTACACTAATGAGCAAATTGCAGACATCTTCACCAAAGCGCTTGGAAGAGAAAAGCTTGAAAAAATCATAATGATGCTTGGACATGCCAACATCCCTTCAGATTAAGAGGGGAAATGTTGACACCTAATCATAGGGATTGGGTGAACAACTATAATTAGTGTAAATACATAATAAAGTAAATGAAGAGTCATCAGGAGATGAACTAAACATTCACTCTCTATTGTATATAATAATGAACAACCTGAATGAATAATAATCTTACATTTGAGGAGTTACCTCCTGGTCTGACAGATTCCATGATCTTATTGAATTAGTCCTTTAACTCATGAAACATTTAAGAGATCTATCCTTCAACATCTATAGAAAAAATCTAAATTTTTGAGAGTTTAATAAGTAACCATAAGATCTACAAAGGATTTCAAATTCGAAGAGAAAGGTTTCCAGATCCTCTAACCTTAGACCATGAAAGTTTAGAAGAAACAATGGAGGGATGTTCTTCATATGCACACTGACATCAATATCTTGAATGGAAAATCCAAGAGGATCTTCTTCATTGCCACCATTTCCATCCATTATTATTCCTTCTCTAGAACCTCTTCTTCTCCTACCTACAAAATTGAATGGTGATATGGCTCTTACTGCACCACGTGATCAAATGGGGGGTTGGTTTTGGAGATTTTTTTGTTTTTATGATTGAATGAAAACACTAATGCGATGCACTTTTCCGTTTTTGAAATGAAATATGCCTAATGAAAATAATTTTTGTTTTTTCAACAAGTAAAAAGAAATGAATCAACTAGAGAAGAAAACAATGCATACTTTGACATCTCCCCAGCAATAGTGCCAAAAATTGATGAGCCTCGGTATTGCAAGAAGAATGTTGCAACCCCCAAGGCTACCAACTTTAATTATCAACTCGAGGTTCATACAAACTTAAGAGGTATCGGAAATATACGTGCAATGTACAATCTGTCATTCCTTTGCTATCATTTTTTAATGGAGTGCATGTAATGAAATCAAATCCTAACTAATTGTAGAAAATGAAATTCAAAATGGAAACCTTAACCTATTGCAAGAAAGAAAATACAAGGAAAGAAACCCATTCTAATTTCATAAATTAAAGATAATGAACAAAATATCAACCATTACATTTAAAATAGTTTAGATCCATTATCAAAGTTCATTGGATGTTGCAATCAAGAAAATCATCATTGTATTATCCAATTCATAAATTTGTCCACCAAGCCAAATCGCTAAAATGATTTGCATGGGTAAAGAGGCAAGTACTAAGCGGTACTTAGTCTTACCTAATAATTTATTTAGAGCCTAGGGGTATTTATTCAACCCTAAGGGACAATAACCAAGCCTCTTGAGAGAATCTGGGCAAGTATATACATGTTGGAAGGCTGCTACTAGGTTTCTGTAGTTTACTATAAGAAACAACAAATTTTCTATAGGGAGTTATAATTCACTGAATGACCAACCAAATCAAATCAAAATTGGACGGGACAAATTTTATTATTGACAAGGATGTATTAGGTCTCTATTCCAAGTGGAATCACTCAAAAATACCTATGTTAACCCATGCTAAAAAATAGCAAAAACTACTAGTCTAAAATATAGAAATTTGAGAACTAGTGAGCTAGTAAATCTATCAAATGCCTAACCTAATCAAGTGAAAATTCAATGGGGTAATTTTTTTTATTAACTATAATTTTTTTTGATCTAATTCAATTGGAATCAAATTGATTGAGGCTCATTAGCATACTATAAAAAATAGCATAAATTTATTTGTTATTTTCTACAAAGGACTTCCAGAAATCTAGATTTGGGAATAAGAAAACTAATCCAAGTAGCTCAATGATTATTATGACCTCCCAAGTCTGTTCCACTGATGAAATAATGCTTTTTATCCTACAAAATAACATACCTAACCATTTAAACCAATCCTACAACAAGAACTCATTAATACTAAAAGAAGAAATAGAAAAAACAAGAACAAGAGATGCACGCAAATAAGAAGTGAAAGGAAGAAACTTAAATTATACAAAATGGCTCTGAGGCTCTTGGGATGGAAAATTCCAAGGAAAATCGAGTCCTATTAAGGAGACAAATATTTAGAAGATTAACATTTCACCAATATTCAGTATTTCCATCAATACAATTACATCCCTGCAAGAAATGAAAGTGAAGCTACAAAAATACAAGCTATCTTCACAACAAGACTAAGAAAAATCCCTCCCTAGAGGAAAATTCGACTTGGTACTTATAAAAAATGATTAGGAATCATTCCCCATGAAAGGGGGAATCTTTCTGCACCAAAATCCATTTATTAGTGGATCTGGCTCCCAATACTAGGAATCTGCATTAAATGGCAGGGAACACATTCCTAGATTTCTCAATCATTGGAGCTCCACAATCTATGCCATATTTGCATAATATCTTTTTGATTTATTATTTAATATGGATCCTCCTATAGTAGTCTTAAATTCCCTAGATTATCTCCTCCTCCAAATATCCATAATCTGCCCAATATTCTCACAATATTCCACAAAAATAAATAATATTAGGCACAAATACAAAATTATCCATAAACTTTCCTAATGAACATATTAAAGTTAAAAATACATTATCTAATGCAAAAGGAGAGGTTTAATGTGTTGAAGGATGGTTAGATTGGTCTTAATTTATGTATAATTTAGAGGCCCATCATACATCCCATTGAAAGTGTTGCTCATCCTCAAGAAACTTAGTGACCTCATTGTGACTTATTCATGGCCTTGGTGGCCTCTCTCTTATGAATTCCTAAGTGCTTTCTCTTAAAAATCTTGGCTGTAAGTTCTGCAAGGACAAGCATAAAAATGTAACTATCCTTTCATGATTGTTTAACAGTCTTTCAAGCAAGAAAAACATAACTTTCCTCTTTGCAAGTGAACTATGTTGGCTTGTAGATCCATTTCATTCATATCCTCTCCCTTGAAACCTTCATTCCATTTTCACTCATTTTTCCAAAATTGTTTGTGCATAGAAAAAAGTCATACTGTTTCTTGAGACCATTAGTCTATCTTCTTCCCCTTATTCAAGATGGGTTCTTGAATATTTTTTAGTTTGGCAAGGTCTTCCACAGCCTTTTCCACCCTTTTTCTACCCTTTTCCACCATTTGGACACATCTAAAACCTTCAAAACACCTTTAGATGAGAACTTGGACATCTTGTAGTAATTCCTATACTAACTATAGGAAACCCTATAGCGATTCCTATAATACTACATGAAAGCATGTAGCAGTTCCTGTAGTAACACAAGAAACCTTGTAGTAGCCAGTTTAAACCTGTTTTGAGTAGAAATGATAGACTGAGCCTAGGGTAGGCCCTCAACTTGATTTCCATGCCCTTCTCCCCTTTCTATAACATATTTTAGGCCTTGGAAAAAAGATAAAAAGGGATTAAAGACTTCTTGGAAAACCTATTTTCATCACTGTAGTTTGAGTTCTATTTTTATGGTGAATGTCTTCTTGTCTTTTGTTTCCTTTTTATTCTCTTTTGTGGCCCAGATGATTGCATAATAGCCTTGGAGTTCTCTATTTTTATTAGGCCTCCCTTAGGCACTACCATTTTGTGTTTTAGCACAATTTTTTCATTTCTTCCTTCTTGTATCAAAATTCTTCTTTCCTGTAGCAGTCATTCCTCCTCTTTTAGGGTCTTCTAATTGTATGGGAGTGATGAGAAACCTTGTAGTAGCTCCTGTAGTACTATAGGAAACCTTGTACTAGCCAGTTTAAACTTGCTTTTAGTATAAATGATAGACTAAGCCTAGGGTAGGCTCTCAACTTGACTTCCATGCCTTTCTCCCCTTTCTATAACATCTTTTAGGCCTTGGACAAAAGCTAGAAAGAGATTAGAACCTCTTGGAAAACCTCTTTTCATCACAACAGTTTGAGTTTTATTTTATGGTGAATATATTCTTGCCTTTTGTTGCCTTTTTATTCTCTTGTGTGGCCTAGATGATTGCCTAATAGCCTTGGAGTTCTCTGTTGTGATTAGGCCTCTCTTAGGCACTTCCATTTTGAGTTTTAGTACAATTTGTTTGTTTCTTCCTTCTTGTAGCAACATTCTACTTTCCTATAGCAGTCATTCCTCCTCTTTCAGGGTCTTCTAATTGTATGGGTCATCAATCTATACATCGAGTATTTTGAGAAAAAGGCTCTGGATTCATACCCCTTGAAACCAACATGGCGGAAAATATTTGTTGAAGATACCAACTTAAAATGGACTCATGGTAGGGTTGAGCTTGAGAAGTTTTTAATCATCTTAACTCTATCTCTTCAGAAATTAAGTTTACTATGGAGCTTGAAGAAAAAGGTAGAATTCCTTTTTTTATATTTCCTCGCAATCAGAAAGGAATATGGTACCTTGGGACACTAGGTCTTTAGGAAGAAAACCCACACTGAAAAACTATCTCCACGCTGATTCATACCATCATCCATCCCAAAAATTTTGGGTCCTTAACACTCTTGTTGTTAGAGCCCATAGAATTTTGGACACTAATCACCTTGACGATAAGATTAAGCACTTAACCTCTATCTTTAACGATATAGGATAAAAGGAAAAGGATATTAAGAAAGATATAAAAAAATTTGAAGGAAAAGTCATCCCCAAGGGCCCTAAAGAGAATTGTCGGTTAGTTTACCTGCAATTCATTCAAGGGGTAATGAATAAGGTTGCCAAGGTTCTAAGAAAGAGAGACATATTCACTCAATTTATGACATGTGGAACAATTAAGCAAAAAATGAGTTTTGTCAAGGACAACATCAATCAACAATAGCTTAAAGGAGTTTATAAGATTGATTGTTCTTGTGGCATAAGTTATATTGGAAAGACAGGGCGTTCTTTAAAAACAAAACTTAAAGAACATGGTGCTGATATCAAGAATGGGAGATCTTGCACTTCAGACCTTGCAGAGCATTCCTAAAAAACCAAGCATCATGTTTGTCTCAAGAACGTCAGAATTATCACTAGGGAAGATCATTATCAGAAGAGGAAAATCAAAGAAGCACTCGAAATTAGGAAATGTATGAATAACCTCAACAGGGTCAGTGGGAATGAGATCAGTGGAAATTGGCTTCTCGTGATTAGGCACATTAGCGCTTCCAGGTCATCTCAAGTATAGTATTCCAGGTATAATCCCTTTCTCCCATCATTAATCTCTTAATAATTTATGAAACTTTTTAACTAACATCCCTTAATAAATTGTTTGATTAATAATCAATAATAAACTCTTAAAATTTACAAAGCATTTCTACTAACATCCATTATGAAATTAAATTATAATTATTAATAATAAATAATAGTTAATAATAAATAATTAATTATTAATATTATTTTAGCCAGGAAGATACTATTTATTATCATTATGGAAAAGTTAACAAACAAACAAATAATTAATTAATTAATTAATGAATAATATTTTTTTTATTTTTATTTTTAATTCTTTATTATTATTATTAGTTACCCAACATTATTATTTATAGCAAATTAAAATTTCATTATTAAGTAAAATTAAATATAATAAACTCATCTAAGTTATTTTATTAGTTTTATGGTTATTAATATTATTTTATTATTAAAAGTAATTAAAAATTAAATAAATCGATTATTTTCTTACTACTAGAAATATAATATTGATAATAATAAAAATTGAATTTAGTTATTTCATATAAAGTAATGATTTTCTCTATTTTGTTTTTTTTTTTGCATAAATTAAAAATTAAAATATATTTATTACTAGGATTAATAGATTAAATTTCTTATTATAAAAAATTATTACGTTATTAATTTATTGCATATTAATTTAAATAGAAGATTAGTTTTTTATTTTAGTTTTAGTTTTTAATTAAAATTAAAATCTTTATTATTGGAAATGATCAATAATAAAAAATCTACATATAATTATTAATATAGTAATTTACATGTACGCTTAGGTTTAGTTTAAATTAGTCGGCTTTTTGTTTTTGTTTTATGCATCAGGTATTTATCTTGACTGGTCGGTAAGGTCCTCTAATCTATCAATCAATTCTATCATGAAGATGGATCCCCTTTGGGATTCGAAACGTCGACAAGATGCTCATAATACTGTGGATGATCCGAATCACAAATTTCCAAATGATGTAGAGGGTTTGGAGGATGATGATAGGGCTCAGAGGGAGTAGTGTAGGTTTGTGAAAATGGAGAGGATGTGCTATGTGTGTTTTTTCAAGAAATGTTTCGGGTGAGACAGAGTGTAGGGTTTGTTCTTGAAAAATATTATTTCTTTCGTATGAATTGGGATGGATGAATGATGGATATATAGTGTATATGAAATGGATGGAGGGTTTGGAGTGTTGCGATGACTTGGTCTTTGCAAAAATTTCTTCATTTAACTATTGTCCATATTCCTCGAAATCATCACCCTTCCTAATTTGGCTTTTCCACATTGCAAGAGTGAAGGAGTGAGTTGTAATTAACTAGTTGAAGGTGGTTGAGGCCGCTAACCCATCCTTAGCTTACAAAATTGTTGGTTTGTGTTATATTCTTTCCACGATTAGCTCCCCTAGTTAACCAAGGGGTTAGAGTTTGGGGGGGGGGGGGGTTGTGGAAGCCCCCCTTCATTGCGCCAATTGTGTAGCAGGGGGATCATAGGGGGTTTGGCGGGGGTGGTTAACTCCCTTATACGAGGTTCAGGGCAACACCCCGGGAAATTCTTTTTGGGACCCTATATTAGGTGGGTGGACCTACCTATGGTTTTGTGCATGGTTTTTGCACATGGTTTTGGGCGCGATGGTTTTCTATCCATGGTATTGGATGCTTCGACATGTATATATATGTATTGTAACATTTAAAGGAACATAATGAAAAATCGAGTTGGTAGTCCTAGTTTTGGGATTTAGGGGAAAATCTTTGTTTATATGTTTTATGTGTTATGCTCTCGCATTGTATATTTTCTCTATTTTAGAATTCGTATGCATGTAATTTCTATACAAGGTTAAAACCTACAAAAATCTCATCTCTCATGCATTGACAACAAATTTCTAACTATAATATACTCAAGAGAATAGGTCATGAATATTGCACACATGTACCTACCTGATGGTTTTTCGAGAGTCATGCATGTTTATACTGAGTTGAAGATCGATCCATGGTCCTATGGAGGTGATAATTGCTTTTGTTTGCTTCTACACAAGTCTTCATAGCTTGGTGATTCTAAACCTCTGTCTTCCAATTACCATGAGAAAACTATCTTAGTCAAATTTAGCCGTCTTGAAGTGCTACGCTTGGTCATGGTTGATGTTCACCTTCCCTATACCTTATTCCACCATTAGACACAATTCCCACACTTTATTCCACCTTCCGTACCTTCCTATAGCTTTCAGCATGTTTCCTATAATACTATAGGAAACCATGTTGTAGTTTGTTTAAACCCATATCTCCCAAATGGTATACTTGATTGATCTAAAATTTTCTAAGCATGTTCTCATCATCCTTATGCACCTCCCTATAAAAAACATTTTGCCAGTGGATGCACGAATATCGAGAAAACATAAAAATGGTTGAAGTTGATGGAGGTCTGTTTCTTGTAAACTATGCACTGGAATTTGCTAAAACTACTTGGGCATGTTACCATCACCCATATGCATCTCCCCATGAAATAACATTTTAAATGGATGCATGAATATTAAGAAACTTCAAAAATGGTTGTAGGTGATGGAGGCTGACTTATCGAAAAATGTGCACTAGAATTTGTTGAAATTGCTTGAGCATGTTACCATCATCCATATGCATCTCCACCTAAAACAACTTGGAAAATGGATGCATGGTTTTCAAGATATGAAAAAAAATAATTTTCTTCTATATGTATTTTTGTTTCTTGTAGTAAAACAGATCATTTCGGTAGTATTTTAGGGCATCAAGGAAAATGAATGGGAAAATCTTGGGAATGATGGGTGGATGGTCGAAATAGATGAGAGTGATGGATTGGCATGGCCTTGGCCCTTTTGGAGCATCTAAGAAAAGGAGGAGAAAGTCCAAGTTTGACTTCCTTTGACTAGAATTTTGACCAATTTTTTTTTTCTTTGGTGCCATCTTGTTTTTGTTACTTGCAGATGTTGGAGAGCACCTACATTCATCAGAGAGATACATGGAGAAAAGATGTTTCTATCTTTTATTTTATTTTTCTTTTAGGCCTACTAGCTGCCTCAATGAGGTTTTCAACTAGTAGATATGCCTACATGCTTTAAAGGAGGTTTTCACCTAGGATTTTTTTTCCTCTTTTTTATTTTTTCTCAACCCATTGACTGCCTCCTGGAGGTTTTGAATCAATGAGGCAATATTAGGCACCTCAAAGGAGGATTTCGCTTGAGATTTTTATTTTTTTTCTCTTATTTTTCATTTTTTATTTCTTTTCCTATCCTACTCTACTTGAATTAAAAAAAGCATTTTCAAGTGTAGGAATAATTCCAATGGAGCAATGTGTACATTAAGATGACAAACAAACTGATGTGTAGGATTGAAATGTATGCTTTGACATGTACCTAAATTTGAGAGATAAAATTATTTGACTTTGATGATATCAAGCATAGTTGAAGAAGAGAGTGTTGCTACAACTTAATGACTATCTGAAACTATATTTGAATATAGTTGTGATGCCCCTGGTCCACTTGCTGAGTTGAATCATCATCGATGTCTTATTCTTCAATCAAATTTAGATCTTCTTCTTTTTGTTGACTATTCTCTTGAACACATAGAGGATCTGATGGTAAACATGAGGTCACTTTCCCAATATCTGATTCTGATGTTTTCTCTTCGTCAAGTGCAGCCCATGATTCTCTAGTCTTCTCATTTGAATCTTCTTTTTCTGCATATTGTCCTTCAATAATATCAATAGAATCTCTTTTTCTATATACTCTTCCTGAGCTAAGATGAATACCATTCAGATCAATACTATATGTTTGGAAGTATTGTACCTCAATATTGTAAGTGGGTTGAGCTACTTCATTGTGTGGGTTTGCTAATTGTGGTACAAGTAGTTCACTGGGAGTGGGTATTTGAGGTGGATGGTAGGGATAACATGTAGTTGAGTATGTAGGAAATTAAGGAAAATATTGAATATATTTTGGATGGCTTCCATAAGTTCTATTGTCACCCTTTGAAAAGAGAGTTCCAGTTGTGCAAAAAAAAAAAAAAAAACTCTAGCCGTGGTGACCCATTTTAAACTCTAGCTAAAATTCCTTTGTATTTCCAACTCTAGTTGTGTTCCCCATTCCCCTTTGAAAGATCTTAAAAAAATTCATAAAACATTACCGAAGGCCTTTTAAAAGGTTAGGACCCACAAAACTTTATCATTATTGGCCCATTTCCCTTTGTCATACATCTCCACTCATCTCCCTTATCCTTTTACAATTGTAATATCGTAAAGTTTCCTACTCACCACAATAAATCTCTGTCTCCCCTCATTGATTATGATATAACAAAATCTACCAATATCGCATATCGCAATTGCCCCCTCCAATTGTCATATCTAATTCCCTTCTCCGCTCGCCGATTATGATATCGCAAACACTGCCAATATCGCATATCGCAATTTCCTTGCCAATTGTCACATCTAAGTCCCTTCTCCACTGGCTGATTGCGATACATCCTATCTGTCGATCTTCATAAATCCC